>CAXKVW010000991.1:0-27140 GCA_964058825.1 Carex arenaria
AGGACTAGTGGTTAACAAGGCACGGGAAGAGGGTGGCCTATGGGCTAGTTTCTGTAATAGAGGTGCATTTCAGAAAATTTTTGCTGTGACACATAACTGATTATACTGATGTAATAGGCTAGTTGTTGTAAACACATCTATTAATATAACATTGGTAGCCACTACCAATTTTTCAAAAACAAAGAGAAAGTGTTGGAGTATAGAGAATTTGTGAAATGGATTGATTTATGAAGTTTGAATTTTGAACTTAAACCCTAGCTGTACTTTTCGGTATATAGAAAAATTGGATTGTAATTGGGGTATTTCTAATATTTTGTTTGTTATTTGATCCTATTTAGGAATTGATATGTGGTTTGAGGGTGGTTGATGAAATCTAAATATTGGTATTAAGTGCGAAATTATTGGATTAGTCTGAGATTCATGACTAGAAATTAAATCGTAACTCCGCTGTGCATTTCGAATATTTAATTGACTGCATTGATTGAACTGTTGCATCATATGCATAGCTCCAATACAATTGAAACTGAATTACAGGTGAGTCTGTTGACTGTCATGTTGATATTGTTTATCGATTTATTGATTCTTATTGTAAATGATTAATTGAGACCACAATGATTGAATTGATTAAATATTGAATATTGTAATATTTGAACCTCCATATAGTGGAGAAAAATAATTAATATATCGTAAAGTCTAGCTAGCTACTAAATTTTACTCCAGGACCCTTATACGCATATGGTGAATGGCCCCGACTGAACCCAATACCGGTTGGATAGGGGATACTGAATAAATATGAACTGAGACTGTAAGACTAATGAACTGTGGTAACTGTCTTATCAATAATTTTCTTTCCGATAATGGCAGTATTGTGATATTGATTTCGTATTATTTCCGTTAACCAATTGTCAGGATAGTTAGAACAGTATAAGCTTGATACGGCATATATATGTTATGTAAAAAGACAGATGTGGGTTGCTGGATGGCATCTGCATGGCAAGTTGGATGGTATCTGCTAGTGTTACCAGATTAGAAATTATAAAGTTAAGAAACCAAACATTACCAGACTTTATGGTTTAAAGGATTTAGACCCAAACTAGAATAATTCTCAGAGTTCTGATTTATTTATGTAATATTTGTTGTTCAATTGGATATTGTTATTGAGCATTTGCATTTGTCATTTTAAAATGAACTGTTAATTTCTCGTGCGGAGATTTTATTATGAATATGGATTTCCTTCGAATCTAATAATCTGAGTGGCAATCAGCACTGAGAAATAATGTATTATTTCTCACCCGTTTTCCCTTGTGGGTTACAAGTCTGTTAGACGAAGATTGAGAAATACTTGTGGAATTGTAATTGACAGTAGGGCCACCTAAATATATGAGATTTGAAATTATTTTATCTGACATGGTGCGGAAAATTCATCTAGCATCATCTACTATAAATAATTAGATAATTATTGTAAAATAATTGGGATGTGGTAAAAATAATGGATGCTATTGACAATGCATACAAAAGATCCGTGCTTGTGTTACGTATATTGTTATGGAAAACAAATGCGGTAGAAATTGTTGCACCTCCTGGATTGGAGGTGTGACATAAATGAATCGCTCTTAATATTTTATGAATAATATGAAATAAATATTGTGCTATTTTTACAATTTGTTAAAATTGAAATAGTTCAGAGACGTTTTAAAAAAAAATTAGCTATGATACGAACATTATTTATGATGACTTTATCACTACGCTCAAGAGCGTGTAAAAGTGAAGCATGGCAAAAGAAATGAGGTTGTGACTCCTCTTTTGTTCATAAATAGTTTGAAATTACAAGTTACAAATTAAATAAAAGTGAAAAATGAATAATTCTGTCATTTCCGCTATTCCATTATACTGGTTAGCTATTTATAACATGTCTGTAAAGATTAGGCACAGTATTGATAAGTTGCGGAGGAGGTTTCTTTGGTATGGGGGACATTCCGTTAGGAAAAAAATCTCATTAGTTTCATGGCAAGAGGTATGTGCCGATAAAGATCAAGGGGGGCTAGGATTGATGAATCTAAAGACTATTAATTGCGCTTTATTAGCTAAGTGGTGGTATAGATTTAATGATCTTGGGGTACATGGGAAATGGAAATGCATTTTAAAATCTAAGTATGGACAGTTAGGTATCACTACTACTATGTCTGCTTTTTGGTACGGGGTGTGTAAGCATAAGTGTGTAGTGGACTTAGGTTTTATAAAACAATTAGGTAATGGAGTGGATGTATTGTTTTGGATTGATAGATGGTTAGATAATTGTGCATTGTGTGATTTATACCCAAAATTATTTTCCATAGCCATAGATAAGAACATTTCTGTGACTGATGCATGTGCTGAAGGTAATGTAAATTTGATATTTTGAAGACAATTAGTGAGGGATTTTAGGGATGAATGGATGACATTGAGGGATCAGTTAGGTAGTGTGCATATTTTTAGGGATAGAAATGATAGACTTTTTTGGAGATGGGATGGTCAAGGTTGTTTTACGGTTCATTCGTTGTATAAGTGGTTGGAGTTTGGAGGAATTAGAAATCGAGATTACGATACTGTGTGGAAAGTCAAAATTCCTTTTAAAATTAAAATTTTCCTTTGGTTAGTTAAGAAAAAAAGGGTATTTACTAGAGTGCATTTGAGTACAAAAGGATGGCAAGGGGATATATCTTGTGTGTTTTGTGGTGAACCTGAGACTGTGGATCATTTGTTTGTGCAAGTTCTTTTATTCGAAGTATTTGGATTTGGATAGCTGAATTCAATAATTTTCTTTTTGATTATAAAACTACTGATGAATTATGGCTTATTGATAAAGATATTCCTTTGAAAGATATGTTATTGGTAGAATTACTTAGAGGGGCTGTGCTGTGGTCTGTTTGGATAGCTAGGAATAAGTTGCGTTTTCAAAGGATTAAAACAAATTCTAAGTTTGTAGGGGCTCAAATTATAGTATTGACACATTATCGGGTGAAGAATAAAGGTTCTGGTTCGTTGTTGAAATTATCTCTATTATTACCTAATGATGTAGATCAAATTGTGGTATATCCTGTGAATTTTCTATTGCAGGAGAGACAGATTGGGCAGGACGGGGTAATCAGGAGGTTGCTGCCTACAGATGGATCCGCCCCAACCATACACCAAAGTGAAGGACTAGAAAATTTAGGGTAGTATTCATTTGAGTAGTTTGATTTTGGATAGTTTTATGATTCGGTTCATTAGTTTGGTGTTGTGGTTGTATATTATATATTGTGATTTGCTCTTATGCTAGAGTACTAGATGGATGCTTTTTCTTCTGTTTCCTGGTTGTAATAACAGGTTCGGTACCAGTAGTTTGGTACTAAATTCTGAATTTGTTGGTTCTAGTAATAGAATCGGTGAGCTATGCTCACTTTTATAAAAAAAAAAAGAAAAAAAAAGTGAAAAATGAAACTAGAAAAGAAAGAATCAGAAATATAGTGCATAAGAAAAGGAAATCACAATTTGTCAGCCTGCCATATTTTTGCTAGTACTAGCAAATTTGTTGAGCCAAAAGCTGATGTGTTGTTTCCTGTTGTTTGAAAATTTTGATGCATCCTTTTCTTCTTGTTGCAAAGGTGGAAATTAATAAGGTATCTGATGTGTCCACTTACTATTTTAAGGTGGTGTGAGGTAGCTTCCAAATTGTTCCCAACCTCTATAGAAAATGAAATCTATTATTATATTTTTTATTTTGTATGCTCTATTAACGTTTAATTGACACACGTTTCTATATGGGACGAACTAAGAGATATACGTTTCTAAAAACATCAATATTATCATAACTACATGAGAAACTGCAATACTTAATATTTTCTTACTCGGGCTAAATAATATCTGAAAGTATTAATATTAAGTATTGAAATTATTTATACCTATGCATTGAAATATTTATATATATATACATTATACAAAATTTAATTTTCAAATATTTTATCATATTAAGTTACACATTAAAGTATTAATTTCTTTCAAGTATTAATATTTTATTTTGCAAATATTGACATCTATGCACTAAAGTATTTATATTTATGAGATCAACTATTTTTGTTATTAAAAGATTGATGCAGGGATACGAGGTCCCCACTACTTCATTAGATGAAGGTTGACATGATGGCCATTGGGGATTGAAAAAGAAGGATCATTATATCAAGTTACGCATATAAGTATTAATATCTTACTTTGTAAGTATAAATATGTTATATTCCAAGTATTTATACTAATGAAAATTGATGCGGAAACAAATTCAGAAACTAAAAAAAAGAGGACTATATAATTAGTGAGGACTATAGTACAACCTTTCTCTATTGTGATTGCAGAGACAGGAGTGTGGAAATAAATATAATTCTTCTTCTTTCTAATGCACAATAATTGGTTCTTCATTTTCTATTTTTTCATTTAATTTGTAATTTCAATAAGTTTATCAATAAAAGAGGAGCCATAGCCTATTTTTTTTTATCAAAAACATTAAATAATTTGGAACGTACGATAATCCTCATTTCTTCTGCAATTCTTTGTTTTTACGTGCTCTCGAGCATAGTGATAAATTTCTCAAATAATATTCGTATCATATCTAAATTATTGTCTCAAAAACATCTACGAATTGTACCAACAACACAAATTTTTTTTTTTTGCCATATTATTCATAAATGTTACGAACATTACTATTATATTGCAAAATATAATTTTTTAATATATTATTTGTATTATAAATAATATTTTTTTTCGAATCATTCAATATTTGAAGTTTAGAAATCTTATTATTCACGAAACACACCACCCTAATGCTATAGAATAACCAAAGCCAAAGCAGGTACGTATCCTCTGAGATATCTCAATTTTTGCATGACCGACGTGTCCGGTGCCTATTCGGGGAACCGTAGGGGGGCCAGTATTATTTGAGCTTTGAGATTCGTGCAGAATGTATTTGAACGATTGAGTGACTTTTTGGAATATCCAAAAAGTCACGCAAAATTTGAGATATCTCAAATTTGGCATGACCTTTTGGAATATCTTAATCGTTCAAATACGTTCTGCACGAATCTTAAATCTCAAATAAAACTGGCCCCCTATGCTTCCCCGAATAGAAACCGGACACGTCGGTCACGCAAAAATTGAGATATCTCAGAGGATACGGACTCAATTCAGCCAAAGCCCCCTTCTGCCCTTCATATACAGATATGGCCCTCTCTGTTGCTGCTCTTCGTGTGGGGGTACTTTTCTGCTCAAGTGCTCATTATCTTCTTTTCTTGTTGCATCTTTTGGAATCTCATGTGGCGTTGTAGAAGAACCGACGATAGCATGGATTTCGGACCTCACAAAAGTATATTTAATAATGAGGAGGTATTCATTTTGATGACCTTTAGTGTGAAACGTGTTAACTTCTTTTTATTTTGATTCAAGATGTAAATTTTTAATATATTTTAAATCATCTTAATCATGTATGTATAAAAAAGATATGAATTGTAACATTATTTTTAGGGACGTCTGTTTGGACCCGGTCTATTAAAATTTTGAAAGACCAAATCGATATATTTTGAATTAAATGGTTCGGTTTTTCAATTTAAATAATTTGGTTCAGTTTGATTTTTGAATTACTTTGATTTTTTATATTTGATTTAGTTTAACCGCTCTTATTTCGATTCAATCAAATAAATCAAAATTTAATTGATATATACTATAATTCTTTCGATTTTTATATTTGGATTGATTTAATCTTTCTTATTTCAGTTTAGCAAATATATATATCTTGATATTTATTTCTATAATTATTAAATGTATATGTGTATGTATTGAGTTTTGATTTTTTGAAAATTTATCTCTCTTCTCTCTATTCAACCAAACAAATCGAAATTTTATTCGGTTGACAAATTTAACTCGATTGTTTCGGTTAAAATTTTGAAATCAAATAAATTTTTTAATTGACTATTTTAATTTAGTTTTAATTGAATTGATCATTTGAACACCCTGGTTATTATAACAGGCCTCATTAAAATTTGATTTTCTTAATTTTATTAGCTCTTGATGCATATCGAAATAAAATCAAAATGATGTGATCTGTGTACACATACAACATAATACGGATATAAATCTTCTGCGATTCTCAAGAATCGCGGTCTTGTGATTCTAATCTCAATATTTTATTTATTAAAATACATGAATCTCAAAAAAAGTTAATTTTTGTGTACAAATTTTGAAATATATAAACGGTTGGAATTGAAATTGCAGGATTTGTATTAAAAAACCTCGAATTATAGACAAAACTACAGCATTCGTCCGGACACCAGGGGCGGAACCAGGGCCTGGGCCCTGGCCCCCCTTTGGCACACGTGTTCTTCCTTCGCCCAAGTGCATTGCTTTCAAGGCTTTACTCGTCTCACTGGGGATCCGACTCTGATGCTTTTCTCAGAGAAAAGCACCAAGCTGCTTTTCCGATCCCAACCATTCAAATTTTTAAATTTACGTATCTCGATAAAAAAACTTTTTCATGCACAAATCTCTACGAATTTTAATGGTTGAGATTGAAAAAGCAGCTTAGTGCTTTTCTCTGAGAAAAGCACCTGAGTCGGATCCTCTCACTGGATACTGGACAAGCAGCGGTTCTATTTTATTCCTCACTGTTTTCTGATCTCTAGTCAACGAAACTGGAGAAAATTAAATTTATCTACATTAATTGTTAGCTACCTCCCTCTCCGAGAAAAAGGTACTCCGTACCACTGTACATGTATGAAATGGAGAGGAAAATAACTTTGACTAACTAAGAATTGCTGGAAAAAAAAGAATATAAAAGCAATCTCTAAACAAAAGAGTCAAAATTATTTTGGATTTTTATAAGGTTATGTATGTACTAGATTTGTCTTACATATTGTGTATATATATTAAATACCCGACTTCTACTAGAGCCTAATTTATTTAAAAAATATTATATTCTGAATTTCCATCTGCATAGCTTTTATTTTCAAATTAGATTAGATTCATATCCGATACTATTTTTATTATGAATTTTTATTTATTTAGTAATTCAGATTTGCATATATAGACATTCCTAAAAAAAAAACAATAATTAATTTTAGAGATCGAAATTTTCAGTGACCGTGGCAAATCTCTCTTCGCCTCAGTTAGTCTCAGATCTCTCTTCAACTCACTCGCTTAGTCACTCTCATTTTTCTTAAAAAAAATTTAAACTTCAATGAATCAACGCTATTAACTTTTCTTGGATATGACCGAAATGTCTTCAATTTTGTTTCTTAAATTAAATGTGAAAAAATTTGCACCTTGATACCAAACTTTTTGAGCTGCATGTTTAGGGTGAACTGGTGATCGATATATATATATATATATTTTTGATACCATAAGAGTCTAATAGTTGGTCACTGAAAACAGATATCAACGACAGATTTTTGACCATCATAATTCAATAGTTGGTCGCTGAAAATATGTATCCATAATTAGATTTTAAACATCAATGGCCAATAGTTGGTCGCTGAAAATAAGTATTAGCGACCGAAAATTAGACTATGAAGGTTCCTATATGACGTCAATCAGTGACCGGTAACGTCATCACATGAGTATCAATGACTATAGCATCTGTGACCGACATAATTATTATCAGCGACTGAATCTCCGATTGTTGATTTTTTTTGCTGTAGTAATACACCGCTTGTCAAGTAATAGAAGTCAATGCTGACCTACCTTCTATAATTCTTTATGTTTTAAAAATGACAACCAATAGAGATAACCACATATATTATCTAAGAACTAAAATTAGTTCAACAATTAATTATTTTTCCAATCTTCTCACCTTTAAAGACATGTTATCCAAACTAAAATTAGTTCGACAATTAACTAAAATTAGGTTGTTTTGATGTTTTGTTTTGACTTCAAAACATGAAGAACGATTTATCAAATAGGTGCTTTGTTACTTAATCTAATATTTATTTTTGTTAAATATTTTATTTTAAAAGTAAAAGATTATGACAATCGATAATTGCTGAATATTTTTTTTTTATCATTTAATCGTGTAACATGAAACTAAAACTGATATCCTGAGAGTGAGAGAAACTAGTTAGGCCCTCCTTAGTTTTCATTCCTGGTTCCGCCACTGCCGGACACTATAGGTTATAATAACCTGAAAGTAAAAAAAAAGAAGGAAGAATTTCATACATACTAAAAAATTGAACTCGAGATGTAGTTGCTTTCGACCACATATTACTCAAAAACTGTAAAATTATGTATTTAATATTCAAATTTCTGTAATAAAAAGGAAAAAATAAACTGGACTAAATAGTTTATGGCGTTAACTCCAACATTTCCTGTGTTTCTCAGCCAACGCATCTTGGTTTCATAGACTCTATATTAATAAATATAGGGCCTATCATAAAAATTATAAATACTTCAAATTTGGTCATTAAATATAGAGTGGGTTAAAATGCATCATTTGTTTTGTGTCCTAACTATGCTCTATGTCTTTATTTTTGTTCTCAAAATTTAAACAGTCGATCCGAACCGCTCAACATGATATCCATATTAAAATGTGTTTATATACCAAATTTTATATTTTTTAAAATTTTTTTACTATTTTTGTTAGATAAGTACAAAATCACTGTTTTTGAATGGTCCAGAAGTAGTAATTTTGTAACTATCTAAAAAAATAGTAAAAAAATATAAAATTTGGTCTATACGCACATTTTAATATGGAGATCATGTTAAGCGGTTCGGATGGACTATTTGAACTTCATAAACAAAGATAAAGACATGGTATGGTTGGGACACAAAATCTAAATATTAAATACTTCAAACTTGGTCATGTAATTTTAAGCAAAATATTTCAAAAATGATTTATCAAAAGTTTCAACAACTTAGATTGTATTATAAAACAAGACAAAAACAAAATTGGGGAGATGCTAAATCTTATTTCTCTATTATATCATAACATTAGTGTCATCCTCAATCTCTTACAAACCTCTATTTATAGGCTAAAGAAAGAAAATAAAAAGCCATACAATTACAAGAGAGTTAATACATAATTAAATATAATAGAAAGTGGATGAGGTGGAGAAGGTGAAATGTCTATCGAGTATAGCTGTAAGTTCTTATTAAACCACCAACCCGGGTAGAAATATGTGGCAAAGTAGTAGACCTTGCTTGACCTACATTTTACCTTATATTATACACTATTAATATTGTACTGCAGGACAAATATTAATTTGGTACTTCAGGACTAATTTGAATTAACTGATACTTCCAGATCAGTTATGCTGCCTCATTAAAAACCTTACTAAGAAAACCCAATGGGACAAAACTTAGTGAAGGAAAAAAGAGTGTAGCGTGTATAATACTCCCCCTCATTTTAATGTACATCTTTTAAGCGACGAATGCCGATCTTTTGTGAAAGTTGCTCAAAAACTTTTCTTGGCAATGACTTTGTAAATAGGTCTGCCAAATTGTCGCTTGATCTAATTTGACAAACATCTATCAGGCCATCCTTTTGTAGATCATGAGTTGAGAAGAATTTTGGCGAGATGTGCTTGGTTCTGTCACCTTTAATATATCCTTCTTTGATCTGAGCAATGCAAGCTGCATTATCTTCATATAGTACTGTCGGGCTCCCTTTGATTGACTCAAGCCCGCATTCCTCCTGGATGTGTTGGATCATTGATCTTAACCAGACACATTCTCGACCAGCATCGTATAGAGCTATTAATTCGGCATGATTTGATGATGTTGCTGTGAGTGTCTGTTTTGTCGATCGCCATGAAATTGCAGTACCGCCATATGTAAACACATATCCCGATTGTGATCGAGCTTTATGCGGATCTGATAAATATCCTGCATCTGCATACCCAACTAATTTGGACTTTGTATCTTTTTGATAAAATAGTCCCATATCACGTGTCCCGCAAAGGTAACGAAATATATGCTTAATTCCGTTCCAATGTCGGCGTGTTGGATCAGAACTATATCTTGCTAGTAGATTTATAGAAAAAGCAATATCAGGTCTCGTATTATTAGCAAGATACATCAAAGCCCCAATTGCACTTAAGTATGGTACTTCTGGACCAAGAATTTTTTCATTCTTTTCTCGGGGACGATAAGGATCCTTTTTTATATCAAGTGATCGGACAACCATTGGTGTACTTAGAGGATGAGCTTTGTCCATATTAAAACGTTTTAACATCTTCTGGATATAGTTTGATTGATGGACAAAAATACCATTACACAAATGCTCGATCTGCAGGCCGAGACATAATTTCGTTACACCAAGATCTTTCATTTCAAATTCTTTCTTTAATAATTTTGCAGCCTTTTCGATCTCTTCAGGAGACCCAATAATATTTAAATCATTAACATATACTGCAATAATTGTAAAATCTGAAATTGATCTTTTAATAAAAACACATGGACTAATTACATCAGATTTGTATCCTTCTTTTACAAGATATTCACTGAGTCGATTATACCACATTCGACCCGACTGTTTTAGTCCATATAAAGATCTTTTTAACTTTATAGAATACATTTCTCGAGGTTTTGATTTCAATGCTTCAGGCATTTTTAATCCTTCAGGGACTTTCATATAGATATCATTATCAAGTGATCCATACAAATAAGCTGTGACTACATCCATGAGGCGCATTTGAAGGTTTTCAGTGATTGTGAGACTGATTAAAAATCTAAGAGTTATTGCATCCACTACAGGTGAATATGTTTCTTCATAATCAACTCCTGGTGTTTGTGTAAAACCTTGAGCCACAAGTCTTGCTTTATATCTCACAATTTCATTTTTATTGCAAATACCCACTTGTAACCTACAGGGTTAACATCTTTGGGGGTTAAGACTACAGGTCCAAAAACATTGCGCTTTTTAAGCGAATCTAATTCAGCCTTCACGGCATCTTTCCATTTTGGCCAATCATTTCTGTGCATACACTCTTCAGGAGTTTTTGGCACATAATCTTCCTCATTTAGCACATCAATTGCTATAGCATATACAAAAATATCATCAACACATGTTTCATTTCGGTTCCATATTGTACCATTTTGTACATAGTTTATTGAGATCTCGTAATCACTAGGTACCTGAGTTTCTTCTGGAACTTCATCAACCTCTTCTGGGGTTTTATCAATCTCTTCTGGGATTTTATTAATCTCTTCTGGGACTTTATCAACCTCTTCTAGGATTTTATCGGTAACCTCTTCTGGAGTTACACCAACTGCTTTATTCTGCTCTTTTCTTTTACGTGGATTTACATCTTTGGAACCGAGTGGTCTTCCACGTTTTCTACGCACATTAGATTCATTAGATATTTTTGTAATGTCAATTCGAGCAGGTGCGTTTATAGTTGGAATATGTGATTTAGTAACTCTATTTGTATCTGTAAATGCATAAGGCAATTCATTTGCAATTCATTGTAAATTTATAATCTTTTGAACTTCAAGTTCACATTGACCACTTCGGGGGTCAAGATAAGAAAATGATGAATTCCAAGTTACTTGTTTATCCAGCTTATGTTTTTCTTCTCCTAAGTTTGGGAATATTGATTCATTAAAATGACAATCAGCAAATCTTGCTGTAAAAACATCTCCTGTTAATGGTTCTAAATATTTAATAATAGAAGGAGAGTTAAAACCAATATAAATTCCCAACCTTCTTTGTGGTCCCATTTTTGTGCGTTGCGGAGGAGAAATTGGAACATATACTGCACAACCAAATACCTTTAGATGGGACAAATTTGGTTCTCTTCCGGAGACCAATTGTAATGGAGAATACTTATGATCTGCAGTTGGTCTTAATCTAATTAGTGCAGCAGCATGTAATATGGCATGTCCCCATGCAGAAGACGGTAAATTAGATTTCATAAGTAAAGGTCTAGCAATTAATTGTAACCTTTTAATTAACGATTCTGCTAGACCGTTTTGTGTATGAACATGGGCCACTGGATGTTCTACCGTAATTCCAATAGACATGCAATAATCATTAAAAGTTTGAGAAGTAAACTCACCTGCATTATCGAGTCGGATTCTTTTAATTTGATAATCCGGAAAATTAGCTCTTAATTGGATAATTTGTGCTAATAGTCTAGCAAATGCAACATTTCTTGTTGCTAACAAACACACATGTGACCAACGTGTTGATGCATCAATTAATACCATGAAATATCTAAATGGTCCACATGATGGTGTAATAGGCCCGCATATATCTCCTTGAATTCTTTCTAAAAATGAAGGAGCTTCAGGTCCAACTTTATTTGGAGATGGCCTAATAATTAGTTTTCCAAGAGAGCATGCTTCGCATGTCAATTCTTTTGATAATAGGATCTTCAGGTCCTTTAGGGGATGCGCATTTGCACTTTCAATTATTCTCCTCATCATTATACTTCCTGGATGACCCAATCTTTCATGCCACAATATAAATAATTTTGGATCAACTAACTTCTGGTTAGTTACCATATTCGATTCTATTGTACTTATATAAGTACCATATAATCCAGAAGACAATCCTTGCATCTTTTCCATTATAATTTTCTGGTCATTTTTAATAGATGTGATATGAAGATATTCACAATTTCTCTCATTCATAGTTTCAATGTGATAACCATTCTTTCGAATGTCTTTAAAACTTAGTAAATTTCTTCTGGATCTACTCGAATATAATGCATCATTTATTATTAATTTTGTTCCTTTAGGTAACAAAATACAAGCTCTTCTGGAGCCTTCAATTAAATTACTTGCGCCAGATATAGTGTGAATATTAATCTCACCAAGATGCAATTGTGAAAAATATTTCTTACTTTTCAATATGGTATTTGTGGTCCAGCTGTCTACTAGACATGGATCTTCTTTACTTACCACTGCATCAGTCATTTTCCTTTAACATAAAAAAAAATCAAGAATAAATTAAAATATCTTTATTCATTAATTTTATTTGCATACAATATAAAAATTGAAATGTAAATTAAACTTTTATTAAACATAAATTTCTACATTTTATTTTCTCTCTTAGTAAAAATTTCCATTTCTTCATCCATATTATAAAAAAAAAACTGATATATCAAGATGTGTATCCATATGGCATTCATTTTGGGATCATTTTCAGTAAAGTTCATTTCTATACTTTTTCTCTTTTTCTTTAATGGCGTACGACAGGTACACGAACAATAATTTATCATCCCACATGTGTAACAAATATCTTTTGAATGATTTCCTTCTTATTTCTATTAATACATATTTATAACATAATACAACTTCAGGTTATTAATGCCATAACTTCGAGTTATGATAAATGAGAAGGAAGATAAATCCAAACTTTGTGGGATTTGTCATGTATATTACAAAATATATACGTATTAATAATTTCAGATTAATTTTTATATAACTTCAGGTTATAATAAAATACTTATTTAATAACTTCTGGTTATTAAATTGCTTGACTGCACAATTATAAAATTTAGTTTGATATAACTTCTGGTTATATTTTGATCCAGTTACCTATAATAACTTCTGGTAATTATATTAATCTTATATAAAAAATTCTAATAAAACTTCAGGTTTTTAATTATAAATAACTTCAGGTTATTATTCATCCAGTGACCTATAATAACTGCTGGTTATTATATTAATTTTATACTAAAATTTCGAATAGAACTTCAGATTCTAAATAATTATAATAACTTCTGGTTATTGTTTTATTCGAATAATACGAACTTTTGGTTCTTGATAAACTCTTAATTTCAATAATAACTTCAGGTTAACATTCTATCATTCACTTCAAGGAATGATTCTTATAAACTAAAACAAATATAATAAAAAATTTAAATGAAATTTAAATTAATGAAAGATATAACAATCAATCAACTAAATTACTTACATAATAACTTTGCAACTTTTTTTTTTTTTTTGAGTAATTCGTGCAACTTCAGGTTTTGGCTAAGAACTTCAGGTTCTCTTGTATAAAATATTATGATTAAGAACTTCAGGTTCTCTTAGAAAAAACTTCTAGCTATAGTATGTACAAAAGCTTCTAGCCATTATCATGTACTTGTTTTATCATTCTCTTCAGAGAATGAAAATATTACTCTCATTCAATATAAAATAATAAAATTTCATCTAAGAAATAAAAATTATTACTAACAACAAGGTTAATGAAATATAATCTAAAGAGTACCTTCTTCTAGATAAAATCGTGTTGCAATTTGACTATAGCGAACTCGTGCTTCTACTAAAAACGAAATCTTGCCGCAACTTGACTAGAGCAAACTCGTGCTGATAACGTGTTATAAAACAAGACAAAAACAAAATTGGGGAGATGCTAAATCTTATTTCTCTATTATATCATAACATTAGTGTCATCCTCAATCTCTTACAAACCTCTATTTATAGGCTAAAGAAAGAAAATAAAAAGCCATACAATTACAAGAGAGTTAATACATAATTAAATATAATAGAAAGTGGATGAGGTGGAGAAGGTGAAATGTCTACTATTAATATTTCATAACAGATTAGTTATTTAGCTCGCATCTTTTTTTTTTTAGTTTGCTGTATGTATCAAATACTACGGAGAGACGGTGACATTGAAACCTTGTTTTAAGAAAAAAAAAAGCTACTACATATTAATTTTCTCTAAAACCCAACCGCGTCGTATACAATTTAAAATTAACACTATGAGGAAATCTGATTAAACTTCTTATTATATTCTCTAATTAAAACCCAATCACGTTGACGGAAAAGAACAAAGGTTGGCGCCGGGTGCGTATCCTCTGAGATATCTCAATTTTTGCATGACTGACGTGTCCGGTGATTATTCGAGGGGACGAAGGAAGCAGTATTATCTGTGCTTTGAGATTTGTGCAGAACGTACTTGAACGATTGATATATTCCAAAAAGTCGGGCAAAGTTTGAGATATCTCAGAGGATGCGAATTCGTTGGCGCCTTGGCGGCATCCCTACTCCATTTGATCTTTTGTGGTCCCTTCGTGTGGGATTTTTTTTTCTTGTGATCCGAACTTTTTTAGAACGGGCAGGATTGTAAAGTAGGATCTTCCTGAAAAGAAAAGAAAAGAAAAAAAAAACATTAGAGGGTTTTTAGGAAAGTTGAACTACATCACAAGATATATGTATTAGCCCTTAAGCAAATTTCAATGTAAAATTGATATATGAAGGTGGGGGTATTGTGGTAGGGACTAGGGATTGCCTTGGTTTGGGAACGTTGAAAAGATTAGAGTGATTTTGGATAAATAAAGAGGTTGATGATAACTTTCAAAAAATAAATATTTCGATATGTTATAACTAAACTACTAGAGAAATTTTCTCTTTCAAATAAAAGAGGAGGATTTCACTTACAATATTTGAAGTTACAATATCTTACAACAATTTGATTTTGCGATTTCCGAAGTCCAAATAGTCGATTCAAACTGTTAAACATGATCTCTATATTAAAATGTGTTTAGAGATAAAATTTTATATTTTTTTGAATATTTTTATTATTTATTAAGTATTTTAAAAAATTATTGTTTTTTACAATTTTGGCTCACTGAAAAACCACAGTTTTGTAAAATACTTTATAAATAGTAAACAAATTCAAAAAATTTAAAATTTGATCTCAAAGTACATTTTAATATAGAGACCATGTCTAACATTGTAAATCGAATTGTTGTAAAATGTTGTAACTTTCTGTAAGTGGATCAATGAGGAGTAAATAATAAAAAAAAACAATCAATGATGAAGAATTGAAGATCCGATCAACAGAGTATTTACGGTCCGATTAGGATTCGATCAAGATCCGATAATGAAGCATTCAAGATCTGATCCAATTGCAAAACGTCGTGGCTAATAAAGCCCAGTGACATCGTCACGTCGTAACTCGTAAGAAATTATTCGCATCTCCCGCTCTCCAACGGTCCAACCAATAGACGGACTGAGACGAGTGAAACAGAGCTCTGATGGCAAGAGAACCCCCCTTGATCCCTTGGGAAGACATCATAAACTCTATACATTTCTCAAAGAGGAAGCCTTAGCTGATGAAGATTTCATGGAAGTAGACGATTGTTATATTTATTGCCAACCTTATTGGATTTAACGCCAACATTGAGCATATATGTAATCTAATTATGGATTATTTACTGTAAATTCATTTAATTGACAACCATATATGACAGTAAACATCATCTATTACCTTAATTATGTAATCAAACCCCTATTGTTTACCTTTTCTGAGATGTAAGTGTTTGACTCCTAAATGAGATATAATTGTTTGACCTTTATGATTCTCTAACAAGTAGATGTTGAAAAACTCAATCAAGATGTTGAGACGTTAATTGCCAGCTTTGTTAGAAGCCGCCTCGTGCGCCTCCACCTCCACACCGCCCATTGAATATGAGTTGGATCTCCAGGTATTTCTTTCTTTCTTTCTTTCTGCCCCTCCTTTCCTAGCTCCTCTTCTCCCCGCTCTCTTTCAAGAACAAATTTCCCATCTAATTTTGAATATTTTTCTGCTGGTATTAGTTTCCTAGGTGCTAATTGATAGGTTTTCGGATAGGTTATAGTGCAACAATTCGATTCTGTTATTCAATTTGTTCACTATCCGAAACCAGAATCCAAGTATAAAATTAATTCCTAGATTAATATAGAGTTTACCACTAGACGCGCAGCGGAAATATTCGTCTAGTCGTAGGAGCAGTCAGCCTCTTCTCTTCCTCCTGTCAGATACACGCACCAGCAACAGCAAATGCGCCTCCACCGGTATCCACACGAACAGGTTGATAAACTTCTGTAATTCGGTATGCTAGTACCGAATTAACAGCCCCGTCTTTCTTCTTCTTTTCTCTCTTACGTTTTCTGGTATTTGTGTTATAGATAAGATCTGAAAATAGAACTGATGCACTATATTTATAAACATATGCACCACTTCAGATGCACCACTTCAGATGCACCACTTCAGATGCACCCATTCAGAAAACGTATCTAATCTGATCAGATCAGATCAGATCAGATCAGAATAAGAATTCGGGCCTAGCCCATTAAGATCTGATCCATATTAAATATTAATATGGCCCATAATATTCTGGCCTATAGTACATTTCTAACAGTCTCCCACTTGTACTAAAGCCAAATATTTTAAATTTGTTTTCAACCTTGTTCTTGTGTGTGACCCAATAGGTTCATATAATGTTGGCAGTGAGCTAAAATCATTTTCGGCACACAAATCATAAGCGGTCCCTAGCAGGGCATTATGACTACCCAAATTATATGAATGTCAATATCTGACAAGTACCTCATAATTATTTATGTTAATCCCTTTATCACTTGATATCTTGATTGTACTCAAAGCAGGATATGTGTCAACTTTGTATAGTACAATCTTTGATTTCTCATACCAAAGTTAGATTGACTTTCATATGATTGACTATCAATCATATAGCACGGCCATGCATTTTTCAATCTATCTTTCTAGAGGGGCCCAGAGACATCATTCTCCCAATATATGAGAGGGATAAATTCCATCTTGATCATTCATATTTCTTCATATGATTCATAATATACCCAATTATTACCTTTATAGTTACCTTGTTAGGGCTAACGTTTGATAGCATCAAAGTATACAATCCTCATTGAAGAAATCAATGACGATCTCAGGTCAAAGGATTCAACTAAATATTATATAAATAAACTGATGACACATAATAATCCATACAGTATTTTATAGCGGGTCTGTCCAATACCATGTTTATCAAACATGTATCTATGTGATTGCATTGGATATCCCATATCAATGATCCGTAAAACATGATCATCCACAATCAATCCACATACTAGTCCATAAATTATTAGTGTTCCAACTAACAATAAAGACTAGGGACTATTTAGAATAATATTGCATTCTATTATAAAGTTTTACGATCCAACTCATCGAATTGATGATAAATAATAAGCAATAAATTATTCAAGGAACATTACATTGTTTTATTCATAAAATATAAACATACAAACAAACATCTAAATTATAAACCTCTGTAACATAATAATAATCACTAGAGCCAATCACTCATATATCTAATACCTATAGCTCTAGTATGCATATCATGCTTAATTTGCGATAGAGGTTTAGTCAAAGGATCTGCCACATTTGCATCCGTTGCTATCTTGCATATTTTAACATCACCTCTATTCACAATCTCTCGAATAAGGTGAAAACGTCGAAGTATATGTTTGGACTTTTGGTGTGATCTTGGCTCTTTAGCCTGTGCGATTGCTCCATTGTTATCACAATAGAGATCCACTGGATTTTCAATACTTTTAATCACACCAAGTTCAACGATAAACTTCCTTATCCAAACAGCCTCTTTCGCTGCTTCTGAAGCAGCAATATACTCAGCTTCTGTTGTAGAATCGGCTACTGTCTCCTGCTTGGAACTCTTCCAACTAACAGCTCCTCCATTAAGGCAAAATACAAATCCAGATTGCGATCTAAAATCATCTTTGTCGGTTTGAAAGCTTGCATCTGTATAACTGGATACAACAAGCTCTTCCTCACCTCCATAAACAAGAAATGCATCCTTAGTCTTTCTCAAGTATTTAAGGATATTCTTCACTGCTATCCAATGACCCTCACCTGGATTTGACTGATATCTGCTTGTGACACTCAAAGCATATGACACATCGGGACGTGTACAAAGCATAGCATACATGATTGATCCAATAGCCGAAGCATATGGAATCTTACTCATGCGGTCTCGCTCATCTTGTGTCGAAGGACACTGATTCTTGTATAGACTTATGCCACTAGACATAGGTAAAGATCCTCTCTTTGAATCTTGCATGTTGAATCTTTTCAACACCTTGTCAATGTATGTACTTTAGCTCAATCCAATTAGCCTTTTTGATCTATTCCTATAGATCCTTATTCCCAATATGTAATTTGCTTCACCTAAATCTTTCATTGAAAAACTACTTTTCAACGAAGACTTTACTGATTGAAGCAATGGAATATCATTTCCAATTAGCAGAATGTCATCCACATATAACACAAGAAAAACAAGTGCGCTCCCACTATTCTTTTTATAAACACAAGGTTCTTCTTCGTTCTTGATAAATCCAAATTCCTTGACCACTTCATCAAAACGAATATTCCAACTCCGAGATGCTTGTTTCAATCCATAAATAGATTTTCGAAGTTTGCATACTTTTCTAGCATTATTTGAATCGACAAAACCTTCGGGTTGTGTCATGTACACATCCTCGTTTAAGTTTCCATTGAGGAAAGCGGTTTTGACATCCATTTGCCAAATTTCATAATCAAAATATGCGGCAATTGCTAGAAGTATTCTAATTGACTTAAGCATTGCAACTGGTGAAAAAGTTTCATCATAGTCTATCCCATGAATTTGCTTGAATCCTTTTGCCACCAAACGTGCTTTGTGAATGTGAACATTCCCATTCATGTCAATTTTCTTCTTAAAAATCCATTTACACTCAATGGTTCTTACACCATTAGGTAAATCAACCAAGCTCCAAACTTGATTATCTTCCATGGATTGCATTTCAGATTTCATAGCCTCAAGCCATTTATCAGAGTCGGGGCTCATCATTGCTTCACGAAACGTCGTAGGCTCATCGTTGTCCAACAACAATATATCGCGTTGCTCTGTCATGATCAACAAATACCTCTGAGGTATGCGATGTTCCCTATCTGACCTTCGCAATGGTAGTGTCTCTTGTATAGGTTCCACAATATCTTGTGGTTCCTGTTGAGTTATAGGAGTATTCTCTTGTATATCTCGAATTTCTTCGAGGTGTACATTACTCCCACTAACTCCTTTGGAGAGAAACTCTTTCTCCAAAAAGACACCACCACGAGCAACAAATACTTTGTTCTCAGCCCTATTATAAAAATAAAATCCCTTGGTTTGTTTCGGATATCCAACAAAGAAACACTTATCAGATTTAGGTGTGAGCTTATCAGATATCAATCGTTTTACATAAGCCTCGCAACCCCAAATCTTAAGAAAAGACACACTGGGACGTTTCTTAGTCCATAACTCAAATGGTGTCTTCTCAACTGCCTTTGACGGAACCCTATTTAGTGTGAAAGCTGCCGTCTCTAGAGCATATCCCCAAAATGATAATGGAAGATCAACTTGACTCATCATTGAACGAACCATGTCCAACAAAGTTCTATTCCTCCTTTCAGACACACCATTCCATTGTGGTGTTCCTGGAGGAGTAAGTTGTGAAACAATTCCAAATTGCTTCAAATAATCACCAAATTCCTGACTCAAATATTCGCCTCCTCGATCTGATCGAAGAGCTTTAATTGTCTTGCCAAGTTGATTTTGTACTTCATTTTGAAATTCCTTGAATTTCTCAAATGCTTCTGATTTATGTCTCATTAAATAGATATAACCATATCTACTAAAATCATCGGTAAATGTGATGAAGTACTGAAAACCACCTCTTGCGACTGAACTAAACGGTCCACATACATCAGAATGTACAAGTACCAATAAGTCATTTGCCCTTTCATTAATCCCGGTGAAAGGTGCTTTAGTCATTTTTCCCAATAAACAAGCTTCGCATGTTTCAAGTGATTCCAAATCAAATGAATCTAGAAATCCTTCTTTATGAAGCTTCTTTATGAAGCTTCTTTATGCGTTTCTCACTTATGTGTCCTAAACGACAATGCCATAAAAGAGTGGGATTCAAATAATTTGATTTGAGTCTTTTGGTTTGTATGTTATAAACTGGAACATTAAGATCTAGAATATAAAGTCCATTATGTAATGAAGCTTTGCCATAATACATATCATTTAAATAAAAGCAACAACCATTGTTCTTAAATTTAAATTCAAATCCAAACATATCCAAACACGAAATAGAGATAATGTTTCTACTTATAGCAGGTACATAATAACAATTATTTAATTCTAAGATCATTCCGGAAGGTAGAGCTAATGATACAGTGCCTATGGCCAAAGCAGCAACCCGTGCTCCATTGCCGACACGTAGCTGTACCTCTCCTTTATTCAACATTCTACTCTTTGCGAGCACCTGCATATTTGAACAAATATGAGCTCCTGAACCGGTATCTAATACCCATGAATCAGTTTGATAAGTAGAAATGTTAATTTCTATAACAAATATACCTGAAGCGGAAGTCCCACTTCCCTTCTTTTGATCTTCTTTAAACTTCTTGCAATCTCTCTTCCAATGGCCGACCTCATTGCAATAGAAACACTGCGACTCGGTGGCACTAGCACTGGCTACAGCCTTTCCTTTGTTCGAGTTCCCAACTGGAACTTTGCCTTTGCCTTTTGCTTTGCCTTTGCCTTTGGCCTTTCCTTTGCCTTTCTTTTTGAAGTTTGTTTCCTTCTTAACCAACAATACATCATTAGGTTTCCTCAAGTTTTGTTCAGCTGTCTTTAGCATCCCATGCAATTCTGTCATTGACTTCTCCAGTCCATTCATGTTAAAATTCAGAATAAATTGATGGTAACTTGGAGGTAAAGACTGGAGAATAATGTCAGAAGACAACTCTTTACTGAGGGGATAGCCCAAACGGTTCAGATTCTCAATATACCCCATCATCTTGAGTACATGAGGACTAACCGGGCTTCCTTCTGCCAGCTTGCATTGATATAATGCCTTTGATGTCTCATATCTCTCAGTGCGAGCTTGAACTTGAAAAAGTTCACGAAGCTGCACAATTATGTCATAAGCACTCAATTTCTCAAGCTGCTTTTGAAGCTCAGAATTCATTATCGTGAGCATGAGACAAGTGACATCAAGATCATCATTCACATGCTTATCATATTTCGCTTGTGCCTCGGCAGTAACCTTTCCTTCAGTATCATTTTCTGGTTTTTCAGGAAGGGGTTTCTCTAGAACGTATTCCTTTTTCTCTTGTTTGAGAATTATGCGTAAGTTTCTATACCAGTCTAAAAAGTTTGGACCAGTGAGTTTTGCACTTTCTTTTTCAATAGCAGATCGCAACGTAAAAGTGGATGTATTTGCCATTATCTACAACAAAATAAATATGCAGAAATTTAGACTTAAAGTTTATAATTTTAGAAAAACCTTTTAAAAAGTTTATAACTCCCACTATGTGTTTTAAAACCGATGTCCCATATAAAACCACATAGCGTACCAAGATCCATATTTCACCAAATTCAAGTGAGCTTTGGCATCACTGCTTGAATTTAGTTATTTAGGTAAGCATTCCTTGCTAATTACATCTAATATAATTCTTGGTTTGTTCGAGGTAACATCCCATGTTCCGGCTCCTCAAACCTATGCCTCAAGGCCCAAAGACGTTTTGATAGCCTAGTTAAGTGAAACCAAACCTCTATATATAAGTGTCCAACACTCATATCCTACCTTATTAAGATAACTAACGATACCTTGCTTTGGCAAGCCCATCAATTAGCGATCAAAATCTTGATAGGTTAGAGACTTTGGAAAGGCATGAAACTTAATTTTCTTTTAAAGGACTTTGTTGTTTATTTTGAAAACATGCTATGTAATAAACAATTCAACAATAACATGAGCCCAATTAATAAGTGGAATAGTATGATCCATGGCATGATAATCTCCATTGTAAGACTCCACTTGACAATAGCCACCATCCATCCTTTATGTAATCTTCTTTGTTCTAACCAAAATAACTAATCTAATGGCAATAAAGAAAATACATATATGTCCTAATTTAACGGTACGCAGACCGCATAAATAATACATAATAAGTGACATGCAAGTCACCTTTTAATTATGAAATAAATATAATTCACGGGGCACCTTAGGCCGCATTTACACACATCATGCATACATTCATTACAATATTTCACACAAGGCAACAGGATCATACTATTCACATATTCCGTAACTGCAAAACAAAGTTAGTCATAGAATCCAATTCTAAATATGGGCTCATGTATAAAGTAATATATACGAGGGGTTTACTTGCCCCAATAAGCAATTTTTGGGTACTTTTTACACAAAATTTCTTTTCAGATTCACAACATAATCATATACCAGAACCAGTCTAACTGATTCTGTTTCCTTAAAACAGAACTTTCAGATAAATTTTAATTAATCTAAAATTCGAATCAATCCAACTGATTCAATTCTGTCAGAACAATCCAATTGATATGATTATTTAATTATTCCTTAACCCTCACATAAACCGCCAAATTAACTCATATAAATTCAACCAATCTAACTGATTAAATTGAAACGTTAATCTAATTAACAATCAGAAATCCAGAATTAATTCTACACAAGCGGCTCTGATACCACTGATAGGTTTTCGGATAGGTTATAGTGCAACAATTCGATTCTGTTATTCAATTTGTTCACTATCCGAAACCAGAATCCAAGTATAAAATTAATTCCTAGATTAATATAGAGTTTACCACTAGACGCGCAGCGGAAATATTCGTCTAGTCGTAGGAGCAGTCAGCTTCTTCTCTTCCTCCTGTCAGATACACGCACCAGCAACAGCAAATGCGCCTCCACCGGTATCCACACGAACAGGTTGATAAACTTCTGTAATTCGGTATGCTAGTACCGAATTAACAGCCCCGTCTTTCTTCTTCTTTTCTCTCTTACGTTTTCTGGTATTTGTGTTATAGATAAGATCTGAAAATAGAACTGATGCACTATATTTATAAACATATGCACCAGTTCAAATGCACCACTTCAAATGCACCACTTCAGATGCACCCATTTAGAAAACGTATCTAATCTGATCAGATCAGATCAGATCAGATCAGAATAAGAATTCGGGCCTAGCCCATTAAGATCTGATCCATATTAAATATTAATATGGCCCATAATATTCTGGCCTATAGTACATTTCTAACACTAATAAGCTAATTGCTAAACCAGATATTCACTTTGTCACTAAATTCTTGATTTTCACAATATTCCTGATTTTTAAGTACAGATAATCAGAATGAAAAATTCTATCTTATCAACACATTGATGCGTAGCTACTTGTTATCGATTTCTACTTTGGGACCTGCTACTGATTTATACCCATAAACCTTCAATTAGTTAAAAAAAAGCCCTTCTCTCTCTGTTTGTGGTGCATTTCTCTTCTTAAAAAGAAGATTGACAAAAGTATATCTGTGGATATCTTTTATGTTGATCTGGTGTGTTTTTTTACTAAAGGTAAATGCAAATAAACATTGTTATACAACTCTGAAGTACTCAAAATTGTCATTTAAAAGTTTGCAAAGATAAAAGCCCCAGATCAAAAGAGCACGCCCTGAAACAGTTCCTCCTTTTCCCTTTCGATCCGTGGGAAACCATAATTTTCTTTTCCTAAAGAATAAGCTGAACCAAAGTTCATCTCTCCCATTTCCTACGCAAACTGTTAGTGCAAAGTTCAACCACCAATAGCAATTTCACCAGATGAGCTCCAGGAGTTGTTTATTGAATTCAAAGCGAGATGAGCTGGCATTTTAAAGGCTCTATATACCGGTATATTTTCCCTTTACCGTTGTGCTTTTGTAAATTTTCTCTTAGAATGCTGGAATTTAGGGGAATAGCACTCAAGAACACCTTCTGTTGTCTTTGCGATGATCTCTCTGAGAGAGAGGACTGAGGTCGTGTGATTAGAGAGTGAGACGCACGCGCACAAACACGGAGATTAAACTATATAACTTCAGTGTTATTTAATGGTCAAAAGAAACGGCGACCAATAATTCCTTCCTGAATTTTTCATGTGGAAGTTACAGATTTAATTTTGAAATGTAAAATGTAATGGTAAACTGTCTGGTTTTGCAAATGTGTGTCAGACAATCTATTTGGTAGGGAAATTAGTTTTTATTCTGAAACTTTCGAGTATGACTTTTGTTTAGTATTTTATTTGTTGGGTTTAAAGTTAAGTATAAACTGCGGGTACCTTGTTAAAATATTTAATATCTCTCTTTATTGTTCATTTTCCTCTATTATTTCTAAACCAGAATTTTGAAATCAATTTGTGTTTGTAGGTTTTGAAAGGTTCTGCAGACTTTGCGACTATTCTGGTGAGTGGTGTTTTAATTATTTAAATTTATTAGTTGATGACATTTACAAAGATTTGCATGCATGTGGCTATTAGGTGTAAAAAATGTGATAGAATTTAGTTATTTAATTGGGTTTTGATCATAGATAAATAAAGGCGGGAGACATGTTACAGATAACTATCCTATACTGTTTTGTTAGTGTTTTTTTCTTTTTTTCTTTTTTGAAAAAAGGCCCAAAAGGCCCGTTTGTTATTGTAGTACTATATTATATGATAGTTTTCCCTTGCAGATAAGTTTTCCTCTCTTGTATATTAATTGCTTTAATAATATTCAGAGAAGGAGAATTTATGTATATTTGGGCTCCCAGATGGGACATGGAGGAAAAATAATGGCGTTCTTTTATTGCAGAACAACACAGTGATATGTGGCTGGCTACTGGCTCTCACTCTCTACTTGGGGGCCGACTCTGGCTGGGTGAGTATCCTCTGAGATATCTCAATTTTTGCGTGACCGACGTGTCCGGTGCCTATTCGGGGAACCATAGGGGGCAGTATTATTTTAGCCTTGAGATTCGTGCAGAATGTATTTGAATGATTGAGATATTCCAAAAAGTCACGCAAAGTTTGAGATATCTCAGAGGATGCGAATTCACTCTGGCTTGGGTCAAGAGTCCAGGTGATAATCAAAACAGTCTTCTCCCTCTCCATGTTGTGATTTTTTTTCCAAAAATAAAAATGAAGAATGACAGATGCTATTAGAGCACAGTGATGTGTTGTACTTCTATACTATTAGAGCACAGCACAATTCAAGGGCATCATCACACGTGCAGGATATCAGGGCATCACACATGAGTTTTCAAATTAAAATTTGAACAATATATAAAGAAATTTAAATTTGCTACCGTTAGGGATGTTGCTGGAGCCATTCTTGAATGGCAGAACGAAGAGCATGATTTGGAGTAAGTTCTAGGTGGAGAAGGGGCAAATTCGTCATCGGCGATGTTTCATGCTTGCCATCGAGCCAACCTCTAATGGCTTCAGCTTCATATGTATAACCATCTGCTGCTATGTGAGGATCCTTCATTATATCCTGAAAATCATTTTTCCAAATTCCACCAATAAAATATTAGTGTCACCACTATATCTTTTCCAAAATTAGAATATCTAAGACATTTTTTTAGATATTTATTTACTTAGAAATATAAGATGGAAACACCATACCAACAAAAAAAAAAATTCTCCTCAGGCAATTAAATATGCCGATTTTTTTAGGTAGCATTTAAAAAAAAATCGAAGTTAGCATAATATTAGAAAATTCTCAGAACTTAGCAGGAAGGCAAAAAAGAAAGAGGTGGTCACGGTGGTTGTAGATCGCCTCTCAAGTATGCTCATTTCATAACTTTGGCACACCCTTACAAGACAATTTTAAACTCAACACAAATGACCCTGACAACAACAGGTCTCGTTGACCCCTACACACTAAACGCTAGCTGAGGAGTGGTTTTATTTGTTACGTAGGAGACCTTGTGACTTTTAAAATCCATTTTGATAGAATATTAATTAATGCAAGCGTTATCAACATTCGGATCCCAAAGAGGTGGTTTGGATTAAATATCAGGTTACTATGATTGCCACTTTATTTGCTTGGTTTATGCTTACTAGTGCATTATTATTACTCGGGCATGCTAAGTGTTTGACAAAAGTTCCACTAAGAGTGGCTCATCAATTCAAACGAAATCCAATAAAATCTTACCTGAAAAATAGGACACATGAAGTAGGAAGGTATGCCTTTGTCATCAAGTTGAGATTTGAAACTTGGCAACACAGATAAGGAAGCAGCCATCATCAAGGACTCAACAAACTTCCACTCACTCTCCAAATCCGGACGCTTCCTCCTATGCATTTGAGTGCATCTCAACCCAAGGTTTGCCAATTGCTTGGCTTGTACGAAAGGCCACTCCCCAGCTGATTCATCTATAATCAAGTGCAATGAGTCAGCCTCAATGGCATCCTCCACATCAGCTATTATGTTTACAGGAGGTTTTCCAGTCAATAGTCGAAGGACGATTATACCAAATGAGTAGACATCAGATTT
>CAXKVW010000992.1:0-38928 GCA_964058825.1 Carex arenaria
AAATTTGATAACAGTTGTTTGTAATTTTGTATGTATTACGCAGGATTCATTAATTACATTGTCGTGAAAACACTGCCTTTCCATTTTGATTCATTAATAATGTGAGGCATGCATGACCAACACGTCAAAAGTATTAAGTTGCAAATTGTTTCTGATGATTGATGAAGTACCATACAAAAATAATCTATAAAAAAAAAACTCATCAAAGATTAAAAAATATAACAGTCGGATTAGTGCTTTTTAATTATTAAGTTAACATTTGTATTCTCGAAATAAGTCTTGTGGTTAACATTGTACTGGATTATTAGTAATTAAGCAGAAGGCTCGCCTCCGGTCAAATTTAATCTTATAAAAATTGGATGATGACTACATGATTTAACAAAAATACACGTGTTAGCACTTTCTTAGAGCTAATTGATGTATCCTTGTATCTCAGTATACCTCAAAGAGTTGACGTATCCTTGTATCTCAGCACCTTGCATATTTAATCTCAGGATATCATTGTTCCAGCAACACCTAGCTATACTTGTATAAGTATGCGCAACTGGAAGGCTTTACTGAACAATTGAGAGCTTCTCACATTAACTAAAGATGCACTATTCCTCACTCAAATTCCTCCTCCTGATCTTATTCATTCAAGCCTTCTTGGGAAATTGTTGTATTGAGCATGAGAGAGAAGCACTGCTTGAATTCAAAGCTGGTGTCAATGATACGAAAAGTCATTTGGCTTCATGGAGTGGTGAAAAATGCTACAGCTGGACAGGAATCCGTTGCAACAATCAAACATGTCATGTTATCAAACTAAACCTTCTAAATACCAACCCTCATCTGAACAATTATTACTATGATTGGATCAATCATAGTTTGGTAGGCAAGATCAGCCCATCTTTGATATTTCTTAGTGATCTGAAATACTTGGACCTCAGCTTTAATAATTTTAATGGGAGTAAATTTCCAGAATTTATCGGATCATTTAGAAACTTAAAGTATCTCAACTTGTCTAATACGGGCTTATCAGGAATGATACCTCCTCAACTTGGGAACCTTTCTAGATTAATGTACTTGGATCTTAGCAATGGCTACCCATATTCTAGTTTTATGTTGAACACCGATACATGTCAAGAGTTGATTTTAAAAATTCAAATGATTGGTTCTCAACTTTGAACAGACTATCATCACTTGAAGTGTTAGTTTTGTCCCAAAACAATCTAACCCATATTCCACAATCAATCCCTTTTGTGAACTTCACCTTTCTCAGAGTGTTTCATCTTTCTGATCAAAACTTCAATACCATCACACCCAATTGGTTGGGAAATATAACTTCTCTAAACAAACTTATACTCGATAATAATTCACTTGTTGGCATGGTACCACCATTACATAGTCTAACAAAATTAATTGACTTATCTTTAAGGGACAACAATATAAAAGGAGATATTAGGGAGTTATTATTAGGCAAGTTGTCAAATTACACTTTGACGAATCTGGAGTATTTAGTTCTTTCATCAACTAACTTATCTGGAACTTTGACAGGATGGATAACGGACATGACAAGTGTAACTTTTCTTGACCTTTACAATAATAACCTTAGTGGTACAATACCAATTGAGATTGGAAATTTAACAAATCTTGTTTATCTTGCTCTTGGTTCTAACTCCCTCGCAGGAGTAATATCAGAAACTCATCTAACTAGTTTGTTAAAACTAAAATATTTATTAATCTTCGGAGATAACAACATAACTATTTTACTTGATAGTGATTGGACCCCATCTTTCCAACTGAATTTTGTCGATTTGAGTTTATGCAAACTAGGGCCAAAATTTTCCTCTTGGCTCAGAAGACAAGTAGAAATTAAGGATCTATTCCTAATAGACACTGGAGTTGATGATAATATACCCGATTGGTTATGGAGTTTATCTTCACTTTACTTTCTTGATTTGTCAGCAAACTTACTTAGAGGGAAGTTACCAGCTAGCTTGGTACACATGACCAAACTCGTGTGGTTGGATTTGAGTAATAATCGAATTGAGGGCAAAATACCATTTCTTCCTACAAGTTTGAAGATGCTATATCTTTCCAATAATTCCTTATCGGGACAACTGCGTAAACACCGTAAGTCACCATACAAGAATAAACCGATTGTCTCGAACAATTACACTTTTGAAATTGTAGAGTTGTTTCCTTGCGGGTTAACTAATTTGAGTTTACTTGATCTCTCGAGTAATAGTTTATCAGGGCATCTTCCTCCTTGCTGGTCTAACATCAGAACCGGAGTAAATCTTGCAAATAATAGGCTCTCTGGAGTTGTGCCTAGCTCTTTGAGTTGTTCAGCCACATTAGAAGGGCTTCAGCTTGCAAACAATAATTTAACTGGAGAGTTTCCATTTGATTTGCAATTTTGTAGTGGATTACTATTGCTTGATCTTGGAGAAAATAATTTTCATGGGATAATACCAAATTGGGTAGGAGAAACCTTTCAGCAGTTGGAAATTCTAAGGTTGAAGTCCAATTTATTTTATGGTAATATTCCATCCAAATTGACACAACTCAATAATCTACGATTCTTAGATCTTTCCAATAACTACCTTACTGGACCATTGCCAAGAGGTTTGGATAATTTTACTTCGATGAGGCAATTGTTCTCATTGACAAATCCTTATTATGGTGCACATGTAATTGTAATTACCAAAGGGTTGATCCTTGAGTATGATACTCAGGACTTAATTTTGAAGAGTATGGATTTGTCAAACAATAATCTAACCGGAGAAATACCTCAAGAGATAGTTGTTCTTGCTAGTTTATTTAATCTAAACTTGTCCCACAATCACTTAATAGGAAATATTCCACTTGAAATCGGAAATATGACATCTCTAGAGTCACTTGACTTTCACAAGAATAACCTATCGGGGGCCATCCCACAAAGCATATCCACTTTATACTCTTTGGAAGTACTCAATTTTTCTTACAATAATCTATCTGGGAGCATTCCAAATGGGCATCAGTTGCAGACAGTTAATGATCCATCAATCTACAGTGGCAATCCATATCTATGTGGACCTCCACTACAGATGAGTTGTGCTAGCAGTGTGAGACCTTTTCAAACTGATGGTAATAACGATTCCAATTTAAAAATTACCGATGATAGGGACAAATGGTTATATTTGTTCATCGAGTTTGGGTTTGTGGCAGGGTTCCTAGTGGTGTTCTTCATTCTACTATTGAAAGTAAAGTGGAGGTATACCTATTTCCAATTGATCGATAGTGTGCTTGAGAGGATATATGTTAAGGGTGTTATAATATGGAAGAATAAAGAAATTGGGTCATAGCCCATTTTGGTTGTTTGTGGCGGAATTTATCTCCAAACTGCCACTGTACTCTTCAATTAATTAAACATTAAACCGTGAGTTGAAGAGTCTCATCTCTGAAGCTGCTCTCTTCTCTGTTTAAAAAGAAGGCTCATCTTCAAGTTCTCTTCTCTGGTTTTATCTTTTGTTTAGTTCACCTAAATACACATGATAATCTCATAGATTAGTGTATAAAAATGTGAGAGAGTGTGAGAGAGAATGTTATTGGCTTGATAATCTTTTTATATGGTGTAACTCTTTGTTATAGTGATTTTATGCCGTGCTCTTGTGGTTTTCTCCCGAAAGGGTTTCCACGTAAAATCTTGTGTCTCTCTTTTATTTTTATGTTCTTGATTGTTTGTTGTTGTTGTTGTACTCATGTGTGTCTTTTTTTTTTTGAAGGTTAGCGACAATTGTCGCCAACAATATATTGATAAAGAAAAGTGTTTTTATTTACAAAATTTCCTAGGTTTTACCCCGTAGGACTCCGATCCCCTTCCCCAAAAAGGAAAGGAAAGGAGGAAAAGAAAAGAAAAGAAAAAATAAGGAAAAAGAAAAAAAAAGAAGAGGAAGAAGAAGAAGAAGGTGATCAGCTCCCATAAATGGTGGACAGGAGGATGCAATATGCCCCTCCCGGATCCATGCTCACGAAAGATCTACGCACAGCGCAACCAAGAAATGACATCCAAAGCTGTATCATTGATCAATTGATTCACATGGCGCCTCTTGTTGGAAAAGAACCTCCTATTTCTCTCTTTCCACAGCGCCCACACTCCCGCCGACCATATGGCATTCCAAACATGCCTCCCCCTTGGTGATTGGGTCGATTGACCGAGGATCCAGACATCGTATATGTTCCCGCCCCCGTTTTGCATGATGTTGAAATATGCTCTCAGTCCTCTCCAGAAATTCCTTGCGTAGGCACATTCCCACAACAAGTGATCCCTTGTTTCCATCGTATTGGACCGGCATAGCTGACATCCTGGAGTCACCGTGCACCCTCGGCTGGTAAGAACTTCCTGAGTTAAGATTTTATCTTGTAACATTAACCACAGAAAAATTCTTACCTTCATGAGGGCCGGCAGTTTCCACAGTGACTTATGGTGCTCAACCACAATCCCTGTATGATGCATAATCCTATAGGCTGAACCGCATGTATATTTCCCTGTTGCCGTCCAACGACATAAGCCGTGATTGTGTGTTTCTGCCGAAACCCTATAGAATGGTATTAGGTTTGGTAGCACCCTGATGAAGGATGATGCCTCCATATTTTGTTGTATGTCCTCCGGGGAGTTTATGCCGTATAGTCGACTAATTGTGGTCGGCCAGATTCCTTGTTGGTTCTCTCCTATAGCCCAAATCCATTTGGAGAGCAGTGCGTCATTTTGACAGTGTAGGTCAATGATACCCAGCCCCCCATTGATTTTCAGTGCACAAATCTTTTCCCAGTTCACCAAGCAATTAATTCCCCTGCACTGAGCATTACCCTTCCAGAGAAAATTTCTCCTCATCCTATCAACATGCTTTATTATTCCAATTGGCAGGCGTAGTGCCTGCATGAAATGAATTGGCATTGCTGAAAGGACCGCTTTTATAAGTGTGACCCTACCTCCATAGGATGGCAAGTTTGAGGTCCATCCTTCCATTCTGGCTCTGATTGCCTCCAGCATTGGTTGGTAATGGATTTTGTTTGGTCTCCGTATCGTTAGAGGGAGGCCTAGGTACTTGATGGGCAGCTGGGAAGGTGTGGAGGAGAGGATATTCTGGATCAGCTGAATGCCGTGTGTAGGTATCGCAATCGGGACAAAAGTGCTCTTGTTGCGGTTGACCTTTAGACCCGTGATCTCAGAGTAATTCTGTAAGACCTTAGTGATGATCCTTAGGTTTGTCGGATGTGCTTCCGAGATGATGATGGTGTCATCCGCATACTGTATAGTTTCCAGTTGCAGGTACGTCTGTGGGTGGGTGAATGGTCTGACATTGTGTAGAAATCTGTTTAGCGAATCGGCCACCAAGATAAATAACATCGGCGAGAGTGGATCACCCTGTCTGAGACCCCGCCTGTGTCTGAAGTACGCGGTCTGAGAGGCATTTACCCTGACGGAGGAAGTTGAGGAGTAGAGAAGCGATAAAACTGCCGTTGTCCATTTTGGTGGGAAACCCCGTTCGATTAGCAGGTTCATGAGGAAGGACCAGCTGACCGTGTCAAAGGCCTTTTCAAAATCAACATTGTACAAGACGGCCGGGATTTTCTTCTTATTGCAGTAGGACAGGTATTCTCTTGCCGTAAGGAACGACTCCATCAAGGAACGCCCTTTAACAAACGCCGTTTGATTGGGGGTAATGAGTTCGGTAAGGTGAGGTTGCAGTCTGTTTGCCAAGATTTTTGTGAAGATCTTGGAGATTGTATTAATGACGCTGATTGGCCGGAAGTCAGACACATTTTCTGGGTTTTGTTTCTTCGGGATTAGTGTGATTACCGCTCTATTAAGACAGCCTGTGTCGGCCGCCCTGTTTAGGATTGCACTCCCAAGATCCAATAGGTCTCCTTTTACCGTCTGCCAGAATGCCTGGAAGAATTCGGCCGATAAACCGTCAGGGCCCGATGCTTTCCCTTTTGGTAAATCATTTATTGCCTGCAATAACTCCTCTTCAGTTAGCGTAGCATCCAGGCCTTGGAGTGCTGCCTGGAGGTTCGGCCCCACTCTGTTGGACAAGCAGAACGGCGTCTGGCATTCTGATCTCCGTCCTAAGAGGTTTTTGAAATGATCGTGTAGGTGTTGTGATAGAGAGTTCTGAGGAATTACGTCACCATTAGCACGAATGCCATTGACGGAGTTGGTGTTTTTCCTTCCATTTGCTATTGCGTGAAAGAACTTTATGTTTTTGTCACCAAGCTTTAGCCAAGTACACCCGGATCTTTGCTTCCACTTTGCCTCATTATCTACCGCGAGTGCGAAGATGTGCTCCCTCAGTCGTATTCTAAGGTGAAATTCCACCATATTAAGGTCCCTGCGCTCCTCTACGCGATCTAATTGCCTCAAAATCCATTTCGATGTTGTTAGGTATGTTTCCATTTTGTGGAATTTTTCTCTGGCCCATGCTCGAAGCTCCCGCTGAACTGCATAAATTTTCATTTGTACTCTCTTCACCGGGTCAACCCGAACAATCGAGTTCCATGCACGTTCGACGACCAGACGGATATCCCCATATTTTAGCCAGAATGTTTCGAAGCGGAAGGGTCTGTTTCTATGGTTGACATGTGGCATTAGCCGAAGGGATAATGGTACATGGTCTGAGGCCGAGGTCGGCAGATCCGACATATCGAATGATGCCCCTAGGTTGTTCCAATGATATGAGATGAATATACGGTCAAGCTTGGAGAAAGTCGGGTTTGGCCTTTTATTCGACCAAGTGTAGGCTCGGCCCTGCAGAGGTGTTTCAACCAAGCCCGTGTTCTCGATGAAGGAATTGAAGTCCATCATGGTTCCGAAATTGAGGGTTCCCGCCGTTGTGTCCTCCGCACTTCGCAAAAGGTTGAAGTCTCCCATTACAAGCCAAGGTAAATTATTTCTAGCTCTAATCGTTCTCATTTCATCTAGAAAGACTCTTTTGTTCCTGTCCTCTTGCGGCCCGTAGACCCCTGTACACATGAAGGTAAACTCATTTTTTTTAAGTATCACTGTTACCGTGTAAGTAAGATTGAAAGAATCAAGAGGAATATATACTTGACTCCACGCGAGAAGTATACCTCCTCTTGATCCCGCTGCGTCCAAAGTTGCAAATTTCTTAAATTTGGAGGGGCATATTTGCCGCACCCCAAAAATAGAGCAATCTGACAACTTTGTTTCTTGAAAGCAAATTATATCAGGTCTATTATCTAATACCACATCCTTAATCACAGCACATTTATTAGGATCTCCTAATCCTCGCACATTCCAATTTAAAACACGAATAGTAAAATTAAATTCATTCATCATGGAGGTAGTTTTACACAAAAAGCACTTGCACTAGTGTTGCAACATAAAATACCAAAAACACCTAGCCAAGGCGACTACCTAACTATGAGGTCCCTACACGGCCCCACCCGAGCGACCCTCGTCATCAGAGAGGTCATAGTCAGAGTCGGAGTCAAAGGCTCCCAACACTGATTCATTCATATCATCCACCCCAAGTTGCTTACCCTTGTCTATTATAACCCCACTGTTAGTACCCACTGCCTCTGTTGGACCTACCCCACTATTTGCCCCTAGTACATTTTTAATCCCACAGACATAGTCCACCTGGTCCGCCATTTGCTGCTGGAGCGGGTTTGTATCAAGGGCCTCATCGCTCAAAGCTTGCAAGAGGCGTGCTTGGAGCTTCAGAATTCCTCCGCTTGGTGAGGCCGCCCCCTTACCTTTCTTTGCCGGAGTAGTCTTGCGAGGTCTGTTCTTGCCTGGGGTGTTCTTTTTAGGTGTGGGTTTCTTGGTGGGGGTGCTCTTCTTTGGTGATTGCTGCTTGGTGATTTTCTTTTCAAAGATCCGGGCGCTTCTTCTCGGTTTGGCACTGTTGCCGATTTCTGCTGGGGCTGGTGGGATCGGGTCAGCTTGTGGTGGTGGGATCTGGGGCAGTGCCGGGATAGGATTAGCAAGCGGGATGGGGGGAGAGGCTGGTGGAGTAGGGCCTGCCATCGGAGCAGGGTCAGCAAGCGGGGCCAGGTCTGTCGCTGCTGGTGAGTACCGCGCGAAGAGGTGAGCTTGGCTGGGGTCCGCCAAAGCACTTTGGTAGGCAGCCTCCTCCTCTCTAAGTCTTTCGATTGAGTTCCATTCCTGCCCACAAGCAATCATTTCATCTTCCCATTGAGACTTACTTGATTCAGATTGGTAAGGCATAGGCGAAGCTTGCTTTTCACCCGAGTTAGAGCCCATCTGTTCTGATAGGTCCTGAGCATGAGATAGATTTGCATAGTTTGTTTCTAGCTCCAGTTCTAATTCCAGTGCAGCCGCATAGTCCATGGCCTCGTTCTCACGGCGGCGGTTAGTCTCCTCATTCTCCGACTCCTCGGGGAAGTATTCAGACGGTTCTTCCTCCATTGGGTCGAATTGGGGAAGCACTGGATCATCCTCAAGCATTTGATTACCTGGTTTTGGTTGCTGATTCAGAAGGGTGATAGCTGCCACAGGTGCCTCTGATTTGGGAGTAGTGCGGTCAGGTTGGATGTCGTCACATGTGGCTGGTTCCATGATCGGGTCTGAGAGGGAGGGTGAGATGGGTATTGGATCCTCATTGTTGCCCCTGTGTGTCCTTATCGGGTTACTAGGTGGAACGGTTTGAGTACTGTTTAGGGAATGGGGAAATGTGGGTGTGATATTAAGGTCAAGGGGGTTAGTTGGCAGCCTGTGGGTAGTGTTGAAAAGTTGGGCCACGTTTTGGGCTGCTGCTGGTAGGGGGATGTTTTGGGCTTGAAGGAGTGAGTTATTAGGAAGGTTAAAGGAACGGCTCGTGTTGGAGGTTGGTAGCACAGCTGTTGGGTTGGGATTGGGATTTGAAATAGGATTTTGAATATTCCCCCTTGGAACTGTCAAGTCCTGAGCGTGCACTAAAGGCTATACCTGTTGAGTGAAAGTACAGACTCCAAAGAGAATGTCAGTTGCCATGTTAAGTGTGCCAAAAATAAGCTCACCAGTGCCTAGAGGACTGGAGTTCTCCATTGCAGAGTCTGAAACTATGTTTTTTGCTTTCTCCTGTGCTGTGAACTTTCTAGCATGTTTATGAGCCGCTGATGCTTCGGCCGTTGCCGGTGGGTGGGATGGTGCTATTGCCGGCGGGTGAGATGGTGCTATTGCGAGAAGAGTAGTAGTTGTTGGAGTTTTTTGCCCTTTGTGGCCACATCGGGACTCAAAGTCCGGATTGGTTCGCAAGGTCGCTTCAATGCTATCCTTCTCCTCTCCCGGTTGTAATTGCTCCCAAACAGAAAGTAAGGTTTCAAAGCCAATAGAAACAATACCTTGGCCAGAAAGGTCTGTTTTGAAGGATGTTGCAGCCGTGATATTGTCTTGTTGGACTGATTTGAAGTAAGTGTCGCTGGGTGTTGGGTCAATGAACTGTGATACTGGCAATGGTTCTTCAATCCAGCTCAAGATCACCACTTCTATGTCTCTCGAGATTGCCCGGATCCACATCCGTACCGCTTCCGGTACACCGTCCAGTTCCGGTACAGCGATAACCGCAATCATACTCTCAAGGGATTGAACTCGATTCATTGGCGAGTGGTTGAGAACAATGCCGAAGGAACTAATTGCAGCTATAAGATATTCTATGCACCAGGCTTGAGGCGGCAACCGCCTAAGCTCAATCCATACTTTATATTTCAAGTTCAGCGGATAACCATTAATCGCGGGGGTCCAAATGTAAGTGACATAACCCAGATTTTCCAAATCCTTGCCGAATTTTTCAATGAAACGGTGTCGGTCATGCCCCATAGGCAGAAATAAGAGGTACTGTGCCCCCGACATATGCGTGATTGGGAGTGGGTATTCACTTTTGCATGTGTTCATTAAAACAGATTGCAAAATATTCAAGTCATGTTTGGGTCTCAACTTTGCATCAATAACCAAAGCTCTGTTCAGTTCAAGAGCGTTGTGCCTCATCTGTGCAGTTTTGGGTATAAAAACTGATATTACCTTGGGTCGGTTGAGAGGCATTGTCGCAGCTCCCATGTTGCCGCGAGGTGCCAGAGGATTGAGGAGTTGAACAGAGGAAGGCACTGTTATGCAATTCTTTGCTTCATGACCCTTCTTCCAGCACTGCGCACAGACCCTTTCGATGCTGAGACAGCTGCTCTGGTCATGACCTCTTTCGAGGCAATTGTAGCACTGCCCCCGCCATGCCGGGCTCGCAGGGTCAGGAGGTAATGGTAATGGACTGGGTGGGTTGGCGTCCTTGGTCAAGAGCTGGGAAGCAGGTGAAATGGTTTGCAGCTGCCATGGACTGGAATCCAAGTAGTGTGGCCAAGGAGGTGAGTGAAAGCGGTGATTGTTTGGAGGGAATTTTGGTTGAGACTGTAGAGGGGACTTGGCAATTTGCGAATAAGTACTTATACGGTTGTGGGTTAGTGGGTGGGTGGTTGGTGGAGAGTTAATAGGCAGAGAGACATTTAAGTTTTGTTTTTGTTTTTGCTGCGCCATTAATGTTGCAGGATGAAATTTGGTGTTGTAGAGAGTGGGGTTATGGTAGTTGAGGTGTTTGTGGTTAGATAGCTGAGCTTGAACCTAATTTGTAGTTGCTTGTGGTGTAGTACAGCCATTAATGGCCTTAATGGCTGAGGTGAAGTGAAGTGGAAATATCTCAGGAATAGTACCATTGCATTTAATGCCCTTCTCAGTTTTGTTGGTACGCATGGGATGGTAGCTGTACCGGTTGTGGTGCATGGACTTACCTTGTTGGCTGGAGTGTGTACGGAAGGAGAGGTGGGGGTGATGCATATGTCTTGGGATGGAGGAGTATTGCTGCTGTGGGTTCCTTGGGGAGAGACGCTGTACCTGTTTTTGCCAAGTTCTCTGTTTCCGGTACGCATGCTTCCCCTGCTGCCTAGCTGAGAGCTGCTGACGTGCTTGATGGGAGATAACTGTGAACCAGCCATCTCCAGTGGGTGTTGCATTCTTTGTTGCTTGAAATCGCCTTGTGTGTCGCCCTTTGTTTTGCTCTTCCATCCTCACCTAAAAACTCAATAGCATAGTTTCAAACAAATATCTATTGTATTTGTGATACATCAAATCAAACCGACATGAATTCAAACCCCCTGATACACGATCACATGGGCTGAACAGCTTTCTTTCCTTTCTTTCATGTGTCTTTTATATTTCTCAATTTGATCAGGTATTGATGTATGCTCACAAGGTATTCGAAGAAATTACTCATAGAACGTTTATGTGACCGTCCTCAACAATTAGTACTAGAGCATGTTGTGATTTGGTATAGGAGCGATTGAAGCTTGAGTGTGTTTAAATTTGAGCTTGTATCCAATCTGTAACATCATATGAATTTGCTTTCGTGCTCAAGTACATTGCAGTAATGCGTCGAATAAGTGAAGAAGACTTCCATAATTCAAGTTGTACATTTTTTTTGGGAAAGAAGTGGGTAATCTGATTTCTATTTAAATGAAAACCATCGAGTTCATAAGACCTGATACCCCCAAGTACGTACCAACTATAGCAAAAAAAATAAAAAAATATAGAAATATTACAACCTAGAGGTATCAGAGATACCTTAGAACAACCACTACATCATAACCTACTAATTTAGCCAACAAAGCAACTAAAACAACTGACAAATGAAAGAAAGAAGTTAAGCATTAAAGCCCCTACAAAAGCACAAAATCACACTAAACAAAAGAACAACAAGCCACTTAAAACCTAGAAAGCATTTTCTTCAAGAAAACTGTTCACCTGCGACTTCCTCACCTGCAATAGCATCATCCTGCAAACTCCCTATCCCAAGCGTAGGGATTGTATCTGGCCCATTAGGGATAGTAAGCAAATCGCCTAATAGGCCCTTAACATCATAAGGAAGCACCGATGTTAGTTTTTCAATCGCATTATATTTTTGTTGTGAACACCAAAACTTTGCAAGAGTAATAATCTACACGCCGAGGCTACTAGCCTGTTTTGCACTTGCCCTTTTGAAATAATTCTATTTCGTTCCAACCACAAAGTTCATAAAACAACTCCTATCAAAATCATTATATATTATCATCCTTCACCGGTATACATGCACCTATGTCCCACAGATCCTCAAGGTTTGAACATATAAAACTAAAATTATTAAATTGAGTTATTCATACCCACAACTTACTAACCAAAGGACAAAGAATAAACAAATGAAAAACAGACTCTTGCACAGTGCAAAAAGGATAGCTCTGATCTCCACTCCATCCCCTTTTACCTAGGTTATCCCTCGTCAAAATTTTATTTTGTTTGATCAACCACAAGAAAATTTTAACTTTGAGAGATATATTGGTATGCCAAATTCTGGTAAACAAGACGTTGGTACTTCAAGTTGTACATACATGCACCAAAGTAATATTAGCAAACTAAAGAATAGTTGGATGGAAGAATTGAGGGGAAAAATTAAAATTAAAGTCACTGACAACAGGACCGTAGGGGGACTAACTCTTAAGCAACTTGGATAGTTGGTTTGAGCTTTGAGATTCGTGCAGAACGTATTTGAACGATTGAGATATTCCAAAAAGTCATGCAAAGTTTGAGATGTCTCAGAGGATGCGAATTCCACATTGCTTCCCCGATCTGAATATGTAGGATCTCCTTCAACTGTGGCCGGATATCGTGTCTAACAAGACATATTTAAATCGTGAGATCCAACTTAAACGGTCAAGATATTCTGCTCTAAGCATAATACTAAGCAGCGGGTCGTGCAATTTTCATTTATTTATGAATTTTATGTTGAGCCCCTATACTTCTCCCTAATTACGAAAATTTTCTGAAATTTTTATTAATATCCAAAAAAATACCAAATTTAAAAAAACCACACACAATTCTGAAAAATTTCGGAATTTTTCCAAACTGCAAAATTATTTTGCAGTTTTGAAATACATCTTTTCTCAAAATTATTTTAAGGTAATAGGATTTGGTGATCAATTTTTTTCAATTAAATAGAAAATGTTATGATTTTTTTTATTGAAATATTAGAAATAGTTTTATATTTCTTTAAAAATAGATGGAATACTATATAATTGATTTTATTAGAAAGAATGCAACAAATAACCCAGATCAATATTTTACAGACCGGATTATTTGCGGTAATAAAAATTGAAATATTTTTTGTGTGTTACTGGGAAAAAAAATAAAAATATTTTGGATATGACTTATTGATCCCGGTTCAAATGTCAATTCTAAATGAATAAAGTGGTTCTTCTAGTATATTCAAATTGTAAGATACTTCATTTATTTTTGAAAAAAAGTTTGATTTGACCCAGAAGTTTGATTCGTAATGATTATAAATTTTTTTTTTGAGAACTTGCCTTTGGTCTAGTGGCAAAGACACATGGCTCCCATGTGGGAGGTCATGGGTTCGAAACCCACAAAGTGAAAAAATCCTCTATATTAATACATAGGGGTTTGAAATGTGTTGGTGGCTTGACCTCCAACCCATATTTCAATTTTTTTTTTTTTTAAAAATAGATGGAGTGCTTTAAAATTTAAATGTACTAAAAAGACCATGATAATTTTATTTATTTATTAAGAAGTGACTTTTGAACCAAAATTAATAACTTAGATCCAAAATATTTTTTTCAGTAACACACAAAGAAATATTTTAATTTTTCTTACAGCTGTAAAAAATCCAGTTTGAAAATATTGATCTGGGTTATTTGTCGCAGTCTTTTTTAATAAACTTTATTATATAATAATAGAATTCCATCTATTTTCAAAGAATATAAAAAAAATCATAACATTTTATATTTAATTAAAAATCACAAAATTATATTATTGAAAATTTGCGGAAATAGGATTTCTACAAAATTATTTTGTGGAAGATGTATTCCAGAACTGCAAAATTATTTTACGGTTTGGGTAGATTCCAAAATTTTCAGAATCGGATGTAGATTTTGAAATTTGATATTCTTTTCATATTAATAAAATTTTAGGAAAATCTTGATCTAAAATGCTTTTGATATTTAATGTATGAATACTCCATTGTAATTCGGACTGGCATAAAATTTGCTGCAATATTATCTAACTTTTTTCCAGGGCAAAATTAATCTGATTTTCAATATTTATTTGTCGTTTCAATAATCTTTTAAGTTTTTTTTAGCTTGACTCTCGTAAATTATTTTGATAGACATTTCATTTAATTGTTAGATACGCATCTGCCATTTTTGTGTCGATTTAATCATATAAAAACACATGTTAATGTGAAATAATGTAATTGTGAATTGTGGTAGATAAAACACATGCACCTAAGCCAAATTCAGTAATGCTCTTAATTTTGTTGAATCAATTAAGCAAAACATACATCGTTTCTGTTGCGTTCTTACGCAAACTTGAAGAGAAAATTAACTGTGTTCCATTTTTAGGCTCGGCCCCAATTCATAAAAAAATATAAAACGTTTCAAATTTCAATTTCATTGAACTGATGATGTGATGATGAAGGGCATTCCAATCGATGATCGTATTTTTGACTGGAAAGTTGACAAAATGTAGCCTGAATTTTGTCGTTATTGGGCTCTTTCAATTCTCGTAGCCCAAAATATGTTTATATGTTCGTTAGAACTTAAAGCCCCAAGGAAATTTGTAGCCCAAATTGGATATCGGCCTTGGTTTCATCAGTTGGGCTTTTTATCCTTTTCTTTTTATCTAGCAGCAATTTTTCTTGAGAAATAACAAAATGTATCAGAGCTGACAACTGAGATGCTAGGGGCCGGTGCTAATTGAGCAGCTTTGTCCATGACCAAATGGGCCAGACAGTAACTGAACAAATAGTAGACGGATTTATATCTGAACACGGCCGAAACTCTGTTCAGATGAGTTTTTATTTATGAAAACGGGACGAGTTTGGATGGACCAATGAACAGCCTCGGATTTGTTTGAGTTTATTGTGGATTTCGTTTTTGTATGTTATAATGTGAAATGAATTAAAAAACGGTGAGCATGATGTGAGGATTTATAAGTTGGTGAGGCAGGGGAGGTGAAAAGTTGCATGGTTTTAAGGAAAATCAATTCGAGAATCTGAGATTCTGAAGGTGGTTGGTTTTTTAATTGGAACGCGTAATTGTTTAATTCTGAAGGTGGTTGGTTTTTTAATCTGAGATTCTGAGATTAGAATTTGTAAAACGTTTCAAATTTCAATTTCATTGAACTGATGAAGTGATGATGAAGGGCATTCCAATCGATTTGACTGGAAAGGTAACGAAATGTAGTCTGATGTCTAAACTTTGTCGTTATTGGGCTTGGTTTAAACCATTTTGGGCTATGAGAATTGGAGGAGCCCAAAACGGGACCAGCCCAAGAAGAGCGTTGAGCTTCTCAGGCAGTCCAAGGATGTTGTTGCCGGCATCATGGATCGTATCGTTTCTGATGGTGACAAATGATGTGTCAATTAATTGTTTTTAGTCTTTATTTGGTTTGTTGATGTTTTATTACTCGTTTTTTTTTTATATAAAGTTAATTTATGGCTTTATAGGTTTATTCATATGAAGTTAATTTATGAATTTTGTTACCAGCACAGACTCAATAAAAGGCTTTATAGGTTTATTCATATAATCTTTGTTTTGCTTTTGGCGCTCCCTTTTAGTTCATATAAATCAACTGGAACGTTTATGGTAAAAAAAAAAAAAATTAAATAGAAGGATGTGTTCAGCTGGACTGGACCTCAATAGAGGAAATAATGATGATTTCACTCATAATTAGTTTAAGTTAGTTCATTTCATGAATCCTACCATCAGCTGTACTTATCATTAGACTTAATTACAAAATAAAATAACAAAATTGAAGGTCGTGCTAATGTACTGACAAGATGAATTAAATTTAAAAAACTTCTTGCTGGTAAGTATAAAAGGGTAAAATAGGAAATCTTACCAAGGAATTGCAGAATTATGTACAGCTCTGCTATTCAGTAGGAGTCCTTAATTTTAGTTCTCAAACGAATGGGTTCTCTCAATCTATTAATAAAAGAGAGTATAATGTATGTCTCTATGCATTAAATCAAAGAAACCTAAGGTGACACAGAACTCTACCAGAATTTCAAAATATTTGCTACTGTGTTTTTTTTTTATTTCTTTATTTAAGTACTTTTTTTTTATACTTGTGTGCACCTCACTCAGGGTTTCTTGACAAGCTACTGCAACATATTTGCTTGCACAAGGAGCAATTGGTCATTCAAAAATGAATTTTTTAAAAGTGTTTCCTTTTGGTTGTGTTAGTTTTGATTTGTTTTTCTGATTTAATATATTAGGATAATAGAGCCTTGCTAATCAATTTTCAAAATATGCAACGTTTAGGTTGATATTTGGAGTAGGTTATTGATTATACTAATTTATTTCTCCTGTGTCAGAAAGCTCCTCTGGAGGCATAGTTATTTGCTTCCATCTTGTATGTATCAGTTGACATTTTTTTTTTATTGCTTTTGTTTAATAACCAGCTCATTGATCCAGATCTTGGGGCAGGTACATATGTTGTAATGATGGAATTTGTAAGAGAAATTTCTAAATTAAAACTTTTGTAATAGATTAGATGACTTCCATATAATATCCTTAGTTTACCCAACTGAAATATACCATCTGCTAAGAGCATGACAATCTTTAGTGACAATCAATGTTCAAAAATTGCATAGCAACAAGCAACATAACAAGAGGTATGCACACTATGAAGTATAACAAAAACTTCTGTTGACCTTCTTTCTTCTTCTAAGATGTAGAAATTATATAAAAAAAACATACAAAATTCACTCTTGACAATATGAGTCAAAACATTAGGTCTACAAAATTTCATCGGTATATAGTTTACAGAAATGAAAACCGGTACAAGGGAAAACATAAAAATCTTGAAGAAGTGTAAAACTCCAAAGATAACAGCTGAGAGAATTAAAGCTTCAAGCGACTGTTCTGATTGTAACCCGTACCAGTCTGGTACGGTATGTTCTGACTGTACCGGTACCAGTCCGGTATGGTGTGTTGTGTGTCTCAGTGCACCCTCCCTGCAACAATTGGAGTTGGCAATGTCTTCTATGTTGTTGCAGTTATCCTGATTTGTATTGTGGCCTCTCTTGCCATCAGAAATTGTATTTGCCAAATGACTTCATTTTACAGGTCTGTGATGTTTTTGCCGTCAGAAATTGTACTTCAAGTAAAAGCTAAGAGATGAAGCAAAAATATTTCATGTGCCATCATAATTATCTGAGAAAATAGCATAATTTATTCATAAAAATGAATATTTCTAAAGTTTCACCATAGTTAAACTTTATGCAAATTAACTCAAAAACAATTTTTTAATTAAGGAAGTCTACAGATTAACGAAGCTTACTTTCTCGCAAGTGTTAAGTAAACCATTTTTTAATTCTCTTCATATGTTAATACAAATCTGTCATCCTTTAAACGTGAGGGTTCAGCGTCAATTGAAAGAGTTGATCATCGTACATACGTGACAATGAATTTGTTTTTCTATTGTACCTTCGTGTAAACAGCAATTTCATGATATAGAGTTGGTAAAATGAATCAACTACATATATCTTCCTTTATGCAATAAGCAAATTGAAGAATGCTAGGCGTGTTAAGATTTTATGCAATAATCAACCCCTTCCAACCAAAATAATATTAAGAAAATGAATCCAATGACAAGACGTTTATCTAGCATGAAAATAAAAACAAATTAATATGGACATATTTGTTAGTTATTTTTTAATTCTAAACAATTGATATCGTAAGTTGAAATTATAGGAGGTTGGAGAAAACCAATTTAAACAAGAGTTGAGAAGCTATTTGAATGCCTTTGAACAAACTCTCTTCAAATCGTTTTTAAACCGGAATAAAATCAGGAAGAATCAAATCAAAATATATAGTATAGACATGCGCAAACCTACGATTCTATTTTGCTGTGGAGAAGTCGGGCCTTGGTTGTTTGCTGCCATAGATTCGAAGTACGGAGGAATACTGATAACCGACTTACTTAAAATAAATGTTGTGCTAAAAATTAAAGACAAATATGGAAAAATTACTTTAATTAGATATCTATCTTATATAGTATTAATTTTGGAAGCTTTTGATTGTGGAAGCAACTAGATAGGTTTATGCTATGTTTTATGTTTATGTTTATTTTTTGTTTTTGGGGTTCTTTTTTCATGAATTCAGATTTTCAAATCTGTTTTTGGCAAATTATTTGTGAATGATATTCCTAAAATATTTGTAAATTATTTGAAAACATAGAAATGTTCCAATCAAAATTACAATATGATAGATATTCAATCGAATAATCAATATATATAAATTAAAATTTTAGTCACATAGTTGATATTACTTCAGACATTATATTTTGTTATATTATGAATTATTTATTTATGAAATAATTTCTTGTGCTAATTTTTGGCTTAATTTAATCTAAGGAAAGAATAATTTCTTGATTATAAGTTATCTTGATTCTTTTGACAATCAGAAAAATAAAGATAAACTTAAATGTGTGATTATAATGATTTTGAGCTGGATAAAAAAAAACTGTGACCTTATAAAAAGTTAATTTAAAAATAAAAAATCGAGTCTGGGAATATACATTAAGAACCGGAATTTCAAATTCTTACCTTTTTCATATATAAGAAATTTAATTTTGATTTTGATTTTTTTCAAATAAAAAAATTGAGAAAACAAAAACGTTCTGATTTCTGTCACTGATAAGTGTCAGTATGTGGCTTTCCTAATTGCTGGATGTTTACTGTTTATGTACAGCTAGCTCATTTCACGCTGGACCCCATTTACGGAGATATGGTCCATATGGACCTCTTTCAAATACAAAAATTATATAAATAGATTCTCCTAGCATAAACCCTGTGTGCGTATCCCCTGAGATATCTCAACTTTTGCGTGACCGACGTGTCCTGTTTCTATTCGGTGATAGCGTGGGGACCAGTATTATTTGTTCTTTGAGATCTGTGTAGAGTATCTTAACGATTGAGATTAAGATGTGAGTGATAGCTTAATCAAAATTTTGGAATTCGCAACAGAGCCATCGTTCTATGAAAAATTACATAATTTAGATGTGAGTGATAGCTATTTTTTTTTTTTTTTTTTTTTTTTTTTTTGCAGTTTAGTGATAGCTATGGTATATTAAAGAATAACTCGGTTGTAGTCACATTTATTATTTTTAATACCATATAAACCAAACAAGTGTTATGTTATTTTTGTTTTGTTTTGTTTGATAAAGCCAACAGTGCTACTGTTTTTCAATGTCAGGTTAAGGTCATTTCCATTACATGTTTCAATTGATCCTATTCAACTAAAGGCAAGTGAAGAGTTAGAAGAGGAACGTTCAATGCAGCTTATGCAGCAGTGAAATTCAACACCAACATCCTTCTAGGGTTTGATGATCATAACGGAGTGTGAGTTGCAGGCTTTATATTCTTGCTGATTTTTCTTTAATCTGATAGTCTTTGTTAATTAATTGGGACATGCTAAATTCTTAATTGCAAAAAAAAAAAAATGTTCATACATCCTTCTAAATTCTAAGTCAGTAGGGGATTATCACATATAGGAACCACTGTAAAAACTAAATCTAGATTTACTATTATTATAGAAATTACTTCTATATTGGTCATCATTCACTGAATTTACACTATCGATAGAATTTACATATTCCAGCCCGACCCTGACTGAAATGAGGAAGATAAAAAATCTCATTTGTGCCTTTCATGATATTTAATATGCATCAACGGTGCATTAGAGAGTATCTCTTGTCAAAACAGAACTGTTTTTTCCCCAATACTTGAATAATTAAGGTGCAAGTTTTATTAAGATAAAAGAAAAAAAATATGTGGTGTGGGGGGGGGGGGGGGGGGGGGGTCATCTTCTTGCCTTATTACTCTGTTGTCAATCAGGGGCGGAACTCAACTTTAAGTATAGGAGAGGCTAACCGACTAAACATCATTATACTTAAATATTACAATAAAAATCAAAATCTATAAAATACAAGATAATATGATTTTTCAGTATATGATTTATAAAAGTTACAATAATTAACAAACACCAATAAATGACATGTTTAACAAAAAAAAGCATATCATATTCAACAGAAAAATTTTATATTATTTAAATTTAGACCTATGCTTCCATACACTAGTCATTTTTGACATAATTTAAATTTTATGCAAAAAATAAAAATTTAACATACTTATGCTAAAATACTAAAATTAACCTTCATCACAAATGAAACCAATATTTATAATAAATCAAACTCCATAATATTGAAAAAAATAATCCAATAATTAGTTGGACAAAGTAATTAAAGAATAAGTGAATTTGATATATTATACATAAGAAATTGTAATAAAGCACACACCTTGTTTTATTTTGAATTTTTCTAATCTCAGAAATTAATTTTCTACTTTCAAAATATATAGAAAAACCATCATTAGAGTGCTAATTTTATCTTTCTTATTTTGAAATTTTCTAATCTCATAAACTAATTTGTTGTTTGCTAATCGCCACTATCCTTTTCTATATTTTATATTCTTATAATTTTTTGTTGATATTCTAAAATTACAAAGCTTTTTCTTTTTTCTGTAACTGTGCACATCAAATGTTATATTTTTTTCCTATTGTTTGTACCTTTTTATATTAAACAATGAGAAGTTTTTATTTAGATGGCCACGTGATCTGATAGGTTTCAAAACCAAAGCAAATAAAGTCAATGTTACACTTATATATAAACCCTCTACTTTTCTGTAATAATCATTATCACAGGGGCTGAGACATAAAACAAAAACTTTAGTAAATTTTCTAGATACCAGTTATAAAAAAAATGAAAATCTTAGAGTTTACTTGGTCACCTTTAGCTACTACTACCTTCCGCCCCTGTTGCCAATAGCAGCACTGGAAGCTACAGAATAAACACCAGCAGCTCCACCGTGAGCCCTTAAATTCATCAATAAATCAATCAGCAAAAACGAAAAAAAAAATGGTTATTGATAAGTACAAAATATATCAAATGGGACCACCCCAGCCTGATCAACAAACCCAAGTTGTATAGCACCTCTCTTTCATCTCGCTCAGAGCAATTGTATATTAAAAAAGGTTCTATTGAACACAGTAGAGCATCTAACAAAACTCAACTACTTACTGGAAAGATAAGAAAATCACAATTTCTCCAACAGCTTTCATAAATACATAAATATCTATACTTCAGTATGTCACTGCAGGAACACTGCATGTTGGTTTTACTTTGTGAGTTTTCCTAATTACTTTAAATTCTAACCAAGATCTACTAGTTTGTAAGAAATTAAACTTAATGCACAGCGGAACTTACTTTCCATCTTCAAAGGCCTCCGTATGCTATCAATCAGACAGCTTCCAAGGCTTTGGGTTGATACGCTCCTGGTCTTGACTTGAGTTGTTGGCTCTCGAGTCCTTCCAAGAACTTGCAATCCTTTTCTCTGGCTATCCTAAATATTATAACAGAGTATCTTGTCTCAATGGAGCAGACAATTATGATGGATGATTACAAGCCTTGGAGACCCAGCCCTTTTATAGCAGTGCAAAATCCTAACCCTAGGGCAGCCGAAAATTGGCTAATACTTGGAAAACAAGTTTGCCAAGAAATCTTGATTTCGGATTTCAAAAGATCTGGAAATCAGAAACCTCCAGAAAAACCGAAATAAATCAGAATAAATTCTGATTTCCTTATTTAGCCTATATTTATTACTGCTATTATTTTAATCAACTATAATCGGTCCATTAACAATTATATTAATTAACATTGTTCTATATGTATTCGTATCCAAAACCTTATATATAAATACGTATAATGCCATGACTTAATTAATCACATTATTTGGCATATTTTAATCATTACATAAATGTAATCTTGCGACAGTATTTGATATCATAATTATAATGCACGTATGTCCAACTTAATTATTGTAATTAGACGTCTCTAAATCCAACACTGCATGCATACATCGTATTTTAAATAGAAAGTTATTTAATATGTAAATCTGTGTAAAACTAAAACATGGATGATTAAAAAAAACATACCAGGCTGAAAAGATCGTGCGGTGCCGGACAGTGTCCCACACCCGAATCTCTCCATCTGAAGAACTACACAACAACCACGCAATCAACAAATGAGGGAGATTCGAATCAGATAATGGTGAATTCGAACAAGGGGCTTTAGAAAGAGAGAAATTAGTTGGGAAGAAGGGAAGGGGAGGCAAACCCGGAGAAGAGAAGTGGTCGGGAGGGGTGGAAGCTGACGTCCATCACAGTCGCGCGGTGGCCGCGCAGGACAGCTGCTGGGTCGGGAGGTGGCCGCAGCTTCGCGCTCGCCATTGCTGTTGATTTCAACCTCTGCTTCTAGAATCTGGACTCCGGAGTTCTCAGTTGTCAGTTTGTTATTTCTCAATAAAAATTGCTGCTAGAGAAAAAGGAAATGATAAAAAGCCCAACTGATGAAACCAAGGCCGATATCCGATTTGGGCTACAAATTTTTTGGGTGCTTTAAACAAACATTTAAACATTTTTTGGGCTATGAGAATTGGAGGAGCCCAATAACGACAAAGTTCAGACTTCAGACTACATTTTGTCACCTTTCCAGTCAATCGATTATGCCCTTCATCATCACATGGATCCTTGTTCGGGTAGGGATTGACTGATTAATCTAAGCTTGATTAAAACCCTACATCCAACCTGAATTACCAACATAATAATAGTCCATTGTTAAGTAAGCGATACTCAGAATTAGCAATATTTCGGGTCACCTAAGAGAGCCTCTTCTATGTAATAACCATTGTGTATGTTTGAATGCGTAGAAAATTTGTACAAGTCCCTAGGATTAATTTGATTTCCATAAGAAAACCAGGGCAAACTGCATATATAAGTATTCTTTACTAAGTGATTGGTTAATCATGCAGACCATCTCGGCAGACATGCTGACAGACATGCTTCTATGGGCCTCCGGGAAATTGTAGAAATCCTGCACGAGTTTTTCTAATTATATGAATACCTGCTAGATGACCAAAGCATGAAAAGCCGAGAATATGTTTCGGCATTCTCTCACACAGTTCTAAATTCTTCTTGTTGTTCGGAACATCTTCAAGTTCAAAATAGGAACATGGTACCTTCTGTTTTACATTGGACATGGAGATCTCATAGTGCAACAATTTTTCTTTTTTTTTTCAATCCTCTGTACTTGTTATTGCTCTGTATAAAAAATCATATCTATGTAATTGTTGTTGCTTCTTTTCATCAGCAGTGATTAGTTATGTATATTTCAATTTGCAGAAATTTATAACAAAAGAAAATCTGTAGACTGACCATGCAATCTAATAAATAAATATAACTTTGAATGAGCATCCCCAAAACCAGTGGCAAGGCTAGGATTTGAGCTAGGGGTAGGCAAAAATTGGATTCGGGTTCGAATAAATTAACGGGTTCGGGTTTGGGTTCAAATAAATTAATGATTCAGATTAGCGTCAAATTGTATGATTCAAGATAATTGATGTTATTTCTTTGTCATTTTTTCTTAGTCTGTAAACTAACGGTTCGGATTAGCGCCAAGCTGTATGATTCAAAATCGCGCACAAACGTCTCAGCATCTCCTCTGTGTTGAGGCGGAGGGTGTTTTTTATTTTTATTTTTATTGATTTTTCTCTGGACAGGACTGGACTCTGAATCAAGAGTAGACAAATTCATTTTTTAGAGATAGGCAAACTCAAAAAAGAATTCCAAAAAATTCCAGGGGTAGGCATTTGCCTACCCCTGTTGCATGCTGGCCTTGCCAGTGCCCAAAACCATGTCAATGCCTTTAAGATTGTTCGTCATCTGTGTGAGCCTAGCTACGTTTTAAAAATAAATTATCAAATAACCTCTAAAGCTTATTGGTAACATAATCTTCTAACAGAAGCATGTCTTTCAGAATTTCTGAGAGATGCTCTGCATGATTAACCAAATCACTTTGTAAAGAATGCTTATATATGCATGATTGTGGATCGACAAGTCAACTTTTGATTGGATAATTCCTCTTTGATCTAGAATTCTTTAGAACATGAGAGTTAATATTATCAAAAAAACAATCACCGTCATAATTTAATATTTATTTGTAATGGAAAATGATAAAAAGGGAAATAGCACCTTCAATAAAAAGAGGGATGTAGAGATTAGAACTAATTTTTGAGAACATCGGGATAATGATGCAAGGACTTCATAGCTCCAAGGGGCTTCTGCAAACTACACATTCAAATATATACCATGGTTATTACATAAAAAGGCTTTTATAATGACCAGAAATATTGCTAATTCTAAGTATCACTTATTTAAGAATCGGATATTACTACAGAAAAATAGAGTTTTTTTTATCAGTATCTGACTACAGAGCAATGTATCATTGATTAAGTCACCTAAGCAAACACAATAATTTAACTCTCACTGAATCAGCCAAAATTGTTTTGCCTTCAAGAGAAATAGCTACCTTGTGGAAATCAAAATCTGTAGACTAGCCATGCAATCTAATAAATTCAACTACAGGTTGTCTGATATCTTCATCATATGTATGAAATAGCACCCCTAGTTCTCAGTTCTCAGCTCTGATATATTTTGTTGAAGTCTGAATTTAATTCTCCAAACACTCGTTACACTGATTTTTCCCTTATAATTTCTTCATATATTTCTTTCTTTTTATATTATTGATGACAACAAAATAAGAAAATAATTAACATGTTTAACAAAGAAGTAAAGATAAAATACTTCATTTCATTGCACAAGAAATTTAAATTATAAAAGAACAAATACTATTAAAGATGGAAAATATCTGACCTGATTTTCATTTTTGTTGTATTTTATGTTTAAATTTTCAACCCGTAGGAAAATATTTACTACATTCATAGGATGAAAGGAGCCCTTGAATAACTACATAAATTCAGTCATCCTTTGTTACAAGACCCGAGAGCTTTGGTATATTTTATACAACTGCAAAAAGAGCCTCTGCTTGTTTCCGAGCAATGCTAGCAATTATTTTGAAAATTAAACCCATACAATTTTGCAGTACACCATATACATTAGTTTTTTCCCAAATAAACGTGTACAAATTTATTGATGGATTGAAGCTAACAATGGTTAATCTAGTAGTTGGGCATGCTCTTGACAAATGAACAATTAGGCATGCACATTGCACAGTAAGTATTTGATCATGGATAATCAACAACAGTGTAGAAACCGCAGTGTATACCAGCACTTGGGCCAAAAGGAACTCTAATTGTTACATCATTCTAACAGAAGCCTAACACACACTACATATACAAACTAAGAGTCAAACTGCACATGACTCGCATACACCACGTATCAACTAACAGTCCAAAACGGATTTGAAGTTAAAAACATAAAAAAAGTCAGCATAACTTTAGTCATCAACACCTTGAATTTCTTTCACCAATACAACTGTATCCTCAAAAAGCATCACACCATGTTGCTCCTTCAGCATTTGTACCTGAACGAGTGGCAGACATGCACAAGGGTATTTATTATTTGAGAGAGAGAGAGAGAGAGAGAGTAAAACATCACCAGTAGCTGCCAGTTTCTTTTTTTTTTTAAAAAGAAGAAGAGAGAAATAGAGATATTACTTTCTGGTCTGATGCTTTAACAAAGCTAAACTTGTCAGTCCAAATCGATTGCATTTTGTTGGGCACAGGAGATACAAGCAGCCTTACTTGCAACAGACGTAGTAGTTCTTCTATCAAATCAAGAAGCAGCCGGAAGTAACCCTGCCCAAAATAAAATGATCCTTTTAGTATAATAATGGCATGCGATATACACAAGTGCAGGCTCCCATAACATAATCTGCTATGAAACTGCCACAACTTCATAATGACAAAATGATTTCTTCAAGACAATATTAAGATAAAAAGGGAAACAAATCTAAGGCGAGCCTTGATTCAGCCAAATCTCAATACATGCAAATGCATAACAGTCAGCCAGCCCATCTTACCTGTTGCCGCCATACTTTAGATGTTGTTGCTAAAGGAAGCTCAGCAATGTATTTGCCAAACACTCGTAGAACCGCAATAGAGACAATCTCCCCACTGAATGAAAATAATCACAGGATATATCAGAATCATTAAAGAAAGACCATAGAACCAAACTTATAGTTAATAAAGTAAAAAAATTAATATCTAAATGGAGAAGCACATTACTTGAGCTTTATCACTATAAAATGCACTCCGTGAAAATCAAGCCCGGTTCCTTTCACTTGTTTTCTGCATGAAACAAATTAGACCTTTACTAATAAAAAACAGACTCGACATAAATGAATTCATGTAACCAACAAAAATTGAACATATGTGCAACCATATATCAGAAAGCACTACATACCCAAAAACCATTTGTCGTAACATTTCCTTCCTTCCTAGAAGAATTGGTTTGAATACACTCTGCAATCAGAAAAGCTTTAGCCACTACTCAACATTTAATACTTTACAGATCATATAAATCCCCAACAAAATTATGTAACAATACTCAATTGGGTATCACATCCAATATGAACATGAAAAAAGTAGTATTTCACTATTTCTTAAAAAGGCAATTTAAATTGATATCACAAGACAGTTTCTTTTGCAAAGTCCATCATTTATTTATATTTGCTGAAAGCATCTACGATTTTATTATTGTCTTCACAGAAAGACCAACAAAGTGAAAAGTCAATATAAATGAGCACTCCGTGTTTAATTTCATATACCCATGAAAACCCAACTTACTAGTAAGCAGCATTTAACCTCCAAATTGATATTAAAGAGAAGAAATTTAGCAAATATCATCCAAAATTCTTTCCTTTTCCCTTGTCCTTGTCTTAACCCTTTAAAGTTTCTTCTGGGTTGGGGATGGGGGTGGAGGGTCAAGGAAAATAACTACTCCAAATTTCAAATGGAACTTGCTGGTGGATCATTCACTGTAACCTAAAAATGACTAGTGTTTATGTATATAACAAACCTGGGCTGTTTCGTGCACAATAAGGCAAGATTATGATTGACTGTTTGTAGAAAGTACAGAAATCATGAAAACACACATACACAACAACTTTTTCCAGAAACATAGCATGGCAGAAGGACTTACTTTTAAGAACTGTAGAGATTGCGAGATCAACACTTGATCTTCAGTGTTACCTCCTCTAAAAATTTGCCAAGATAAATTGGCTAAATTATTCTCAGTTGTGTGAGGTTTCTTCAACAAATCGAAGAATGGAGTTGGCACGGGCTTGGCACCAAGTGCACATATTTTTTTCAAGCTGTCATGAACCCAGGTGCAATCGGTGCAGCAAAACCAGTTGCCATTAAACACATGCTGTGAAGAGACTGGCATGAGAAAGGATTATAGCACAAAGTCTATCATCTCTGTTTTTTTTTGCTTTAAAAAATAAAGCTTACCTCTATTTTTAAGAGTTCCTGATCCTCCACACAACCAATATGGTATGCCCGGTCACACTGAAAAAAAGAAGAAAAACGTACATCAAAAGCTCCTATTAGTTTTATTTAGAAGTTTCACACATATCACGCACGATAGATAGATGGATAGATAGATATATATATAGAGAGAGAGGAAGCATACTTGGTTACAGAAAATTACTAATTTTGGGTCTGCTTCATCTCCCAAAGTGGCACGCCTTTCCCTATTTAAACAGGGGAAAATATACATGTAAAAGTACTTCAAGTCTTCAACGACTAAGATGAAACCAACATTGTGAGCTATACTTACTTGCAGATAGTGCATTGAACAGAAACACCTTTTAGAGACTGTAATACGTATTGCAATTTACGGTTTGTTGGAAAATAATGGTCTGCAGAATCCAGTAGAAAAACACATTCATGAGCTTAGCTTTTAACCCAAGATGTCAGCTATTAGAAAATTGATTTTGTTGCCTAATGAAGTGCCACCAAAGAACAAGCAAAAAAAGCTAGCACATATTTACTTTTATAATTAACCTTTATTTTAATATATTATATTGTCTTAATTTGCAGTCTACGTTTTTCAATGATATATGTTGTATGATCTAGTGTACCTTTCTTATGTTGGATACGTATGATAGGCCTTGAATATGAAATTCCTGTTAAACATGAGAAGGATAGAAGGTGGTTAGTGTGAGGGGTGGATCTAGGTATAGCCCAGGGTGCTTAGCCACCCCCATAATTTCAAAATTTTTAATCATGTATATTGATATTTTAATTGAATTTTCATTTTTCTTAAAATGTTTTATATAGTTCAACCTCCTCATGAAATGCTAAATGTGTGCTTGTAGCCTAATGGTTAGAACTTTATTTATTGTGGAGACTTGGGTTCAAATCCCAATGACCGCACGTTATGTATTTTCACATATTATGCATTTTACGTTTTAGCACCCCCAATCTAAATTTTATAGTTCCGCCCTGGTTAGTGTTATCCAAAGTTTTACTGCACAAGCTCAGCAGGAAAATACCAACATGGTAAGAAAATCATAACATCTTTAACTTGGAAGGTACCAACCTGAACTTGATCTTAGAACATCTGGAAGTTCAAGGGATAATTCATGAAGTGTCTTTCCGTCAGAATTGTAAATATTTCGATACCTGAGATAATCAGAAAATTATTAAATTCTGATAACTTCAGTCGAAACAGTATACCAGACAATAACAGGAAATGTGATAGAAGCCATAGTAACTCACGGTTGACACCTCTGACCCATTCCAGCATGAGCTTCAAATTGTGATGGTGTAAACTGAGCATGTTAAAATGAATTACTGGAATCAATGTTTTCATTTATATATAAGGACATAATTTTTTAATAAAGAAACAGAATATAACACTATTTTGGAAGTTTAAATGATAGGACACATTTATTCCACACTGGCTTTACTCTACCAAGAAATACAGCATCTTTTTTGAAGGTACTGATTCTTCATTTCCGTGATAAAAATTTACCTCATAGTTGTGACAAGCACATTTAATAACACTCCCTTGTTTGACACCAAAGAGAAGAACCTGTAAAGAAAAATTAAACACTTCAAAATAAAGTGCCTGTGGAGAAAAAAATTAAAAACTTAGAAGCTCAGATACTTGGAACTTCAAAACTTGCACAACAAAAAACAGTACCTTATTATGATGCTGACAGGTTAATGCAGTTCCATCTGGGAGACCAGCAACTTCAAAAATCCTTTTGTGCAAATGCACATCTCTGTCATTTTCCACCGACGCAATCTATCACAGTTTAAACAAAAATAATTAAGGCTATTTAATCTGGAAGAGGAAAAACAAAGCACTACGTATTGTATAATAAAAAAATTCTAAAAGTTAGAAGGGACTGACTGATCTCTGAAATCCTCTCTCTCTTCTTTTCCTTTTACTCCTGCAAAAAAAAAGCATGGGTAAAATATTGTATTTATTATTTAACAATTGAACATTGTTCATAGAATTATTGATTAAAAGATCAAAGAAGTAATAATTTTTTTTTTTCCCAATGCATGTGATCCGATTTTCCATCTTTGTTGCCTTGTTAATATGATGTCACTTGATGACCCTTGGTTAGAGACAGCAAAGGCTCTAGACTTTTAATATAAAGCCCTCAATATAAAAAAAAAACAACAAAACCTTAATTCTAAAGTACCTTCTGGCAGTCACAATATTAGTAGGATCACATCGCAGTTCTTCAGAGAAGTGCTCCTGCTTCAAATCACCCCTCAATTTCAAAATTTTAACAGATGCATCCACTTCTGGGATATTTCTGACGAGCTGAGGTACTTTGTACAAGTTAAATCCATTATTAAAGAATATGTGATCAGCCTGGGTTTTGGTGTTGGCGCCAGCGTGCTTCTCAAAAATTTTTGCTGACAAAACCTGTCATTATTGATTATTAATTTACAAGATAAATATATGCAATTTACCAATATTGCTTTAATTTCTGAGGTTTAGTCGATGCAAAAGAAATTTCTAGAGTTACTGTCTCGTAACTTTTGCTACAATGAGAGCTTGACTTCCTAATTTCAGATGACATTAACCTTGGTGATAACTTCAAATGCTGTTTTGATTTCTTACCAAATTGCTGCTAACTTGCCTTCTTCAAATTAATTTCGTAAAAAGAAAATTAGAATCAGAAGAATATTATTCAAAGATGGGTATAATCATACAACAAAAGGCAGGAAACTAATTATAGGACAATGCCAATATGGGTGCATGTACTTGTTAGCACTCTCAATTTTTATTTTTTTTCTAAAGGTGTTGCTGTAACTAAACCGCATGAAAAGAGTAAATATTTTTCTTACTCCTTCAATTCACCTCGTTAAATTTGCATAATATGGACTAAAAGGACAAAATAAAATTAAATAGAAAGAAGAAAATGCCTACCTCGCCATTGTAGTCGCACTGAGAACAGCCACACAAAAAGCCGCCGCCTTTAATAATACCCAGGAGATTGCCCTATCAATGCCAAAACGCAAAAAAAAAAAAAGAGTCCAGAAATAAAGAGAGAAAAATAAAAAAAAGAGATTAAAATAAAAACCTGGTGATCCTTAGAATAACATGTAACTTGTACTCCATCAAAGAATCCAGTCTTCAAAAGGTCCTCTACGTTTGAAATTTTGCTAATTTGCACCAATCCCCCGAAATCGAAATTCTGTTTGGAGTTGTCACTAAAAGACGCAGCTTTCAGCTTGGGCAAACGGCGCAAACTCTGAGTAGACCTGTTCTCGTGGGATAAATTCTGAAGCCTCAAGGATCTCCTTGGAATCTCCTTGTGTACTCTCTTGGCCTTCCTTGTGTACACGATCTCCTTGTGTACTCTCTTCGCCCTCCTTGTATACACACTAACAGTCGCCATGAATTTCGAGTGGAGAGAGAAAAGAATTAAGCCAGGGTTTAGTGGGAAGAAGGGTTTTTGAACTAAATTAATGGAACAAAGGAATAAAAATTGGAGTGGAAGCTTGTGACACGTGGGAGATGAAATGCTTAGTGGAAGCTTGTGACACGTTGGAGATGACACGTGTGAGTGGCAAACTTGTAAATTTTTATAATAGAGAAGTAGTGGATGCCAAGTGTCCATATGTTATAATTTTTTAGAACTTGAAAAAGTTATATTGTATATTCCTTTCAATTAATTATTTAGTGAATATGTACTTGCACCCTTTCATTATTTTTAAATAAACTTGGCTTTCAAAATACTAAGTATTAAATTAAAGTATTACTACAATAAATTTTAAAGTATCCAAAGTTAGTGTAAGACCCTCTTTTTTATTTATTTATTTATTTCCATACTATAAAATTTATCAATTATCAAAATTACAAAGGTTCATAATATACTTGTAAATCCATATTTCCATGTTTAGATGCATTTTACTTGAAGCACCACACATTTCCCGGACGCGTATCCTCTGAGATATCTCAATTTTTGCATGACCGATATTATTTGAGCTTTGAAATTTGTGTATAATGTATTTAAATGATTGAAATATTCAAAAAAGTCATGCAAAGTTTGAGATATCTCAGAGGATGCGAATTCACACTTCCCCTATGCTATGAAATTTGAAACAAGATTTTAATTAGTTTGCACGAGATCGAATGGTCATTACACCCATCGAACCAGACAACATCTCCATGAGATGCTCTAAAATTGATTCATGTAGCATAGAGCTATCAGAGATTTCCGAAGAAAATAGTTTGCTTTGATTATCCAAAAAAAAAAAAAATTAACATGTGTTGCTTTGAATTTGGAGGAAATTAATTATTATCCTTGTACCTAATGTAACTAGATTAAAGAACGCAGGCTTGCATCTTTTTAATTAATAACACAAGGGTAGAAGTTCAATAATTTTGGGTGTTAATTTTATTACATTCATTTTTTATAAAACTAAAATTTCCAAATCTTGTTAAGTATTATTGAAGATATATAGCTATATTTGAATTTGAAGATCGATAATGTCTCCAAATAAAAGTTCTCTCTCCTACCGTAATTACATAGGAGAGGAGAGAGCAATTAATACACTGGAGGGTGACTACGTGAAAAAATAGGAGATGTTAAAGCATTTATACATTCACTTGAAATTAGAAGAATGTACCAAATGCACCTTTACCTGCTCTATAATTATACTGTATAAAACCTCGCCCTTTTTTTATCCGCATGGTCAGATGATATTTTCTTTATATTATATTGATTATATATATTATAGGTACATTTTTATTGTTTGTTGGAAAATCATCTGTTGGTGCAGTTTAAAAAAAATGGCAGATGATTTTGTTGGAAAATCATCTGTTGGTGCAATTTAAGACAATCATGCAGCTAAGGCAGGAAGTAATAGAACAGTGGCAGGCCTCAACATACCGGCATACAGGAACCTTACCTAATCAGTGAGGAAGAAAGACATAACCAACTTCATTCACCCAGCTTTTTGAGAAATTTTTCTCCATTTATATACTACTGTATTTTATTTCCTTTTTTCCTTTTTTTCAACTTTACCTTTTTCTTCACCATGTTCCAATTGTCTGGAACAGCATTTACTTTCATCTATTTACTGCTTTCAGGGTTTCTCATCAGAAACCCATAAAACTTGTAACCACTCATGATTAATGAAATGGGGGCTAGATCCCTATTGATTTCTCAAAAAAAAAAAAATGTCAGATGATATTTTCTTGATAATATGTATAAGAATTTCGGCAGAATTCACTTTCTGAGTAAAGAACCGCATGCATTTTTTTTCTGAATGAATGGTACTGCTTAGTCATGTTGCACGTACTTCAAATAATATTAGCTCATGGGCTATGGCAACCTGCTCCTGGGTTAATGGACCTATTAATGCTTAAAGAGATGCTATTTTTAGGGAGGCCCGTTTATCATTGGGAGAGAGAAATTAATTTAAAGCTAATTGGATAGTTGTCCTATACAAATCTCGACGTGATGATAACATTTATTTTGTGCACAATATCCTGAAGAACAACTCGTACGGATTCTTGGCTTCTTGCTGTTATTCACGTTTAGATAGAAATTACCCAATGAGCATTCCTTCGTTACCCAGAAATGTAATGCATGTGTTCATTCAGTTCAAACGGGTGCATATATATCTTGAAAAGAATACTGTTTAATGTCAGTGTACATTTCTTCCAACTGTAAAACTATAGCTTAAATGAGTATGCGTTGCAACTCTGTCTTTGTTTAATCCATGATGGATTATAGCCTGCGAAAACCATCTTAGAATATAACAGCCAATAATAAGTATTACATAAAATTACATGGTATCTCACAAGAAGGATTTATTTAATAACATAGTAAACTTTCAAATTAGGTTACAAATTGCTGGAAAATTATCATTATCAATTAATTGATATTCTTATTTGTTAAGGTAGCAAGAGCAACACTTAATTAATCTCAAATGCAGACACATCAAAGCTCTCTGAAAGGCCAGTGCCCGTCGTGAACGTAATCTTATCTTTTGAGCACTCTTCAATGTAAATCTCGACAACAAAAAGCTAGAGAAACAGCTCTTTAGTTTTAACCCCGGTTATCTACTTGTGTTTCATGACCACATTCTTGATAGTGCAAAACAATTTATTATTTCATCATTAATGTGTAATTCTTGGATCTTCTATTGTCATGAACCTGCACAATTCTCAAGACAAGAAAACTGTAAATTTAATTTATATATGTTTTGTAAATCTACTCAAACAGACAAGTAGATTATGACACAATACAACAGCCAATTGCAATGATTAGGGATACTTTTAGAGTTTGTTATGAGATAGTGTCTCACAATCTAGAATCGTATTCTAGATACTATATATAAGTAATTTCAAGCTCAAGGAACAAGTTGATCATATCAACCAATGTAGGAACAACCGAGCAATATTTGCTCTAAGATATTAACTCTATCAGTTTAATTAATCCAATTATAGAGAAGTACATCGTTAGATAACCGGTTACTAAATTTTGTAGCTAACTCTGTATTATTTTTGTTTGTTATTGTTGTTAATGTAGGTTGACGGAACGACTAATGGATGCGATGATGTCTCTCTTGTCGCGATTCTCAATCCGATGCGATGATATCTCTCTTGTCGGGATTCCCAATCCAGCGGCAGGATCGTTACAAATCCCAATTGACGTAATTATATGTTTTTGTCTCCATAATGTACATGAAAAAAAAATACGAGTTTTGATATAAGGCATATAACAGAAGACCATTTTCAGCCCAGAAATTATGGCCCCAATTTATAGTATTGCTAAGAAATTACAAGCCCAATATGTGGCATTGGTAATATGGTAAGGCCAAATTATGTAGTATTGGTATGAAGGCCGAAGATGTTCTCCATGTAGAAAAAAAAGATGTTCAATTATTGGACGACTCAAATTTACTTAGTTGTGGTCATAAACTCATAATGGAAGAGTATAGGCTTTCATATGCTGAATTTATATTATGCTAGACTCAGCTTTAGACGCAAGGCATAGGTTAACTTAGAAAACATAGTATTGATTGACGTTATTCTTTATAAAAAGTTGGGATTAATTAGGTGAATAATAAAATTTTAGTAAGAAATAATGGAGCACAACTGAGTTGTATAAAATTCAGGGACGGATTTAAACGGAACCCACGGATTAGGGGTGCAAACAGATCGGATAATATCTGACTGTATCCCGATCTGTATCCAAAAATTTGATAAGAATATATGATATCTAAATATTCGTGCGGATACAGATTTGGATATGATTTTGAATTTTAATTATCCATATCCGAATGGTAGATATATACCATATAGTTTAATATATATTATGAAAATATTTATGTATATATTTACAGATATCCAATATCCAATCCGTAACCGTATGTATCCGTCTAATATCCGATCCGTATCCATATCTAAAAAATAAAAACGGATACATATATAGTTTTACTACTATCCAATCCGTATCCGATCCATTTGCACCCCAACCAAGGATGACTAAACTACATGTAAATACAAATTCGCAATTTATTCTTCATACTTTATTATCATAAAAGTGTTATGATTGAGATTTCATTAATTATGAATTCTAAATACATAGTTGTAATTTAGTGGCTAGAACTTTATGACTGTAAGGACTTCAATTTTAATTTTAATTATCACACATTTTATACTTCAATTTTAATTTTAATTATCACACATTTTATATTTTACCAACTTTTCGATCTAAATTTTCTGATTGTCTTAAATGACTTGGGGACTAGTGCAGTTGTTGTTATGCGTAGACTTGCAAGTCAATGGTAGGAGAACAGTGAAATGAATTTAGACAAAATCACTACTGATGACTGTGCCAACTGGCAATTATCTTGTTTCAAGTTCATTCTTTCATTATTTTCTACCTGTCTAATAATTCTCTTATTTAAGTGACAGTATAAATGACTCGTTTTGTACAAAAGACGATAATGAAGATGAAATGAAAAGAAAATTAACGACATGCTATGATCCATTCTCAAATATAATAAAGGAATTTTTTTTATGATCCGCTCCAAACGTATAAATAGCAATGTTCAACAATATCATATATTAATCAGGGGCGGAACTAGAAATTTATAATAGGGATTGCTAAAATTTAAAAGCAAAATATGTTGTTGGTAGAAATTGAATCCAAGTTCTCTACAACCATAAAATAAGCTCTAACCACTAGACCACAAGTGAACATGTGATATTTTATGAGGGGGAGTTAGACTATAAAGTTTTTAAAAATAATAACTTTCAATTAAATTTCAATATATATAACTACAATTTAAAATCATAGGTAGCTTAGCACTCGTACGGGTGAATGTAAATCCGCCCCTGATATTAATCATTTTCAATAAATATGAAAACTAAAAAAATAAAAGCTGGTAAAATCACTTAGCTATTTAACATTCAAAAAAGTTTCTTCACTCGAGTTTCGAACTTAATTACAACCTTCAACACAGAGAGAATTTTTTGTCACCATACTAATTAAAGGCTGGTTATCATAATTTTCCAATTTCATTCATTTGGTTAGATAAAGATGGGGACAAAATCATTTAACTAAAATATTCACAACTGAAATTAAATTGAATTTATAACTTATGACCTATCGATCACACAGCGGTGGACCTGAATTCTCCGAAGACTAACACTGTAGCAGTCAATGTGTTCGAGGAAATTAAAGTAGTGGACTCTTTTAAAGTGACCCAAAGACAAGCAGTCAATTCATGGTAAGTACGTAACAGCGCTAGCTTCATGCATGCATCACTGTCGACGCACATGCAATTAATTAATACTCTAATCCAATTAAACAGAGAAGAACAAAGCTCACTTTACAAAAGCATGTTAACTTTTACTTTTGCATGAAAAGTATAATATTTATCTACTATGGGAATTAAGTTGATTGTTTAGTGCTTCTACAAATGTGGTTGAAGTATTTTGTGCAATTGGCAAAATCTCTCTTAACCAAACGCCATGCATATACTGCTACCAGTAGTATATATTTTGTAGGATGATGCAGCTAGCCTCTAAATGTCATCCTGTCATGACAAAGAATTATCCTAACAACTGAGCGTCGGCCTCACATCTCCTATACCAGTAATGAACCAATGCATTTGCTTAATTAGTTTTGCTGGGGTGATGTTGTCAAGGAACCATTATTGCAGTGTTAAGAAATACAGTTGTAGTACTAGAATGCACTTGACATGTAGTGTATACCGAGATTTTACTGGCACCAGATTAATGAATAGACCGAGATACTTATCTTAAAAATATACTTCGAATATTGTGATAGTTTGTTGATCAGCCAAAATATCACAAACACATGGATGCCTTCAAATCATGAATATACTTGACAGGGATGCTGGACGCAGCAGTGGGTCGTCGCATTTACACGGCAAGGTATTGAAGTTCACGAACATTTATCGTACGGCACATGGATGCCTTCAAATCATGAATATACTTGATAGGTATGCTGGACGCAGCAGTGGGTCGTCGCATTTACACGGCAAAGTATTAAAGTTCATGAACATATATTTATCGCACGGCACATGGATGCCTTCAAATCATACACAGAAATAGAATTAATTAGTACTCTTGACCGCACATATCTATGTAAAAAAGTAAGCAATAATAATTCACTTGGTTTGATTTTTTTTTTTCAATTATAACAAATTGTAGCATTGTTAATTATAGCTACTCAATTTTGTAAGGGTTTTTTTTGCAATATGTTAAAGAGGGAGGAAAGCAAAGTACACGCTAGAAAAATAATTTGAATTGGAAGTGGTTCCTAGTGAGCACACTATAATTTTATAATTTCATATTTTGTTCAAAAGATTATTGTCATTCTAACATAAGCCGCTAAATGTAAATTTTTGTGCCCGCAAGAGTCGGAGGGTTGGAAATGCACTTATTACACGATAATTTTCATGTTTGACTTTATCAAAAGACAACAATTTCAATTTCCAAAAGCGGTATGTAATTCATATTAATTTTGTAATGGTAAATATGGATTTGTATAATGTTGTATAATTTGGTGTACATGAATTTTAAATTGCTTGCTATGTTTTGGAATTCTCTGATTTTAAATTGCTTGGTATGTTTTGTAATTTTCTGATTTTAAATTGCTATCTGAAACCCACGTGAGAGTAGTACACCCCATGTGGAGAGAGAAGAGAGAGTAGCAACCCTACCAGTTCATCACTGGTAGAAAGAAAACGAGGGAATCATAAAAAGGAATTTGACTTCTTCGTTACATTAGCAGAGGTAGCGTCGCTATCTGAGTAGCTAAGAATAAATAAAGACTTTGAAATAGTGCAAGAATAGTACACCTCATGTGAAGAGAGGAGAGAGAGCAGCACTTGAATAGTACTATCTCTAAACCCCCAAATCAGATGCGAGCTACAGTGCTCGTTGAAGAAATTGAATAAAAAATGATATGGTCACTGACCTGTCTCTTAAAATGTTGTCTTATAATTGGAATTAGGCATTAGCTAGAAATTTCCTTTTCCGTAAGATAGATCCTTTCTTTACTAGGTTTTATTTTATTCAGTACCCATTGTATTTTAATTGGTAAATAGCTACCAGGAGGTAGAACTTAATGAACGCGGATCCTCGCATTGACTCAAAAGGGAACTTTTTAAGTTAATAAATCTCAACTGTCCAATTTGTTTCAAGATTCGTACAAACTAGATCTGCACTAATATTTAAAAGCTCCCTATGTCATAGGCAGGAGCCGGATTGGCTCCGTTTAAAATCAAAAGATTCTTTTTTGAGTTAATGCCAAGGATACACGTTCGAACTTAATCTGTAATTCTTTTTATTAAAGCTTAATCAATGCCTACAGGCTTCCCCTCAAAACAAAAGAAGAAGAGGTGAACAGATCGGGTAATAAATATGCTTCGTTTATCCGAATAAATCTGGATATACGGTCCATTGCATGGGATACCGAATCCAGATGCCCGGTCCGTTTATGCATGGTAAACCAAATCCGAATATGTATTCGGCTAGATTAGACTTGGTTAATAATTATCCGGATCCGCTCTGTATTTCGACGAGACCCTAATTCGTTTTCACCCCTATTTTCAACTAAAAGTTTGAATTTACTTTTCATTTATTTAATTAAAGCAATTTCTAAAGCACTAGTTTCTAAACAAACTTTTTTGAAAAGTTAATGTTTTACATAATTTTTTAATGTTATTCTACAATTGAATTTTACTAAAGCCGATCTCTTTTTTTAATACAAAACAAACTTTTTTTTTAAAAGAAATTCGAGTTTCCGATTGGATTTCGATTATCATTTCGATTTTGAAACTATGGTTAAGTGTGTCAAAACTAGCACCATGACACGTTGTAATATTTAGGATCTACAAAAGAAGAAAAGAAGAATATTATTCCAACTATATATGATGGAATTGCTCTAGCCACACCTGGCGGCTC
>CAXKVW010000993.1:0-30718 GCA_964058825.1 Carex arenaria
AGTGGATCTTAGACGTTGATCTCAGATCAAATAGGAGATCAAGGGCTAAGATTACCTACCAAAACCAACAAGGAGCTCAGATCCTTGTTCACAACATCAAACCCAACTTCTGGCTGGCTACATCACACTTAATGGGTGCGAACCCGACCCGACCATTTTCTAAATCATATTCGACCCAAACATTCTGCTGATGGTGGTGCCCAATTACGTAAGCGGATATTGGTACGAGATCCGAATTTCCAAATGTGAAACACCAAATCCCATCACCACCCCTCTTTTCCCCGGGCACCTTGTACAACAACCTCTCTCCCACCACCACCATCTCTGCCCCTTTAAACACCAGCGCCACCGACGGTATGTAACCCGGTACCGACTTCCCTTCTGGTATTCTAAAACAGAGATCAAAAGCTCCTTGAAAAACATAATCCGGCTCGTTTAATGGTGTCAAAATTCCTTTTGTTTGGCGAAGAAACTCTGTTTTTAGTATGTTGTACGGATCACCTAAGAGAAATGTGAACTGAGTACCAGAATCAACCATGGTTTGGCCGGCACCGGTATGATCTGGCAAGAGGAGAGATTTTGGTATTGGTAACTGAGTTGATCCCACACGGATGCCATCTAACTGTACCGAATAGGCGACTCGGTCAAAGTACGGCAGAGGTAGAGAGATTTGAACAAATGGAGTATAATTCAGTGGCAGCATGAATGGCAAATTAGTGCTTCCTATTAGTAGAACACCTGACGAATCACGGTCAGATATACAGTATGAGAATCGACGCGTTGCAGCTTGTGTCACAAAAGAGAGGGCACCACGGTTCATACCTAGTAAGCCAGTGGTTGCGGTGGGGTCAACGGCCGAGTCGAAGGTCGATGTCATGCAACCAAATGTCGTACGGATAGGTGAAGGAGATGCTGTCATGTCACCTAACCGAAACAAATCAGAGGAGAGAGACCCTTCAGAGGTCGAGGAATCAGAATAAGAAAGCGCCACATGGCACAGATGCGACGATTGTTCGCACGTTGCAGGTACCGGCAAGTCTCGGGCTTTGGAAACACAAGTTTGAGACGAACAGGGGATGGAAGAGAAGGAAGAGGAGGCATGGGGGTTAAATGAAAGAGGTGATGACGAGGCACAGCGAAGCCACGAGAGCTCGCTGCCAGTGTCTAGAACCACTGTGGCATTTTGAGGCGGCGTGCCAATGGAGAGAGAGACTGTCAAGGTGACGTTGTGATGGAAACGGAGCTTGTTTGGAGAGCTTGGGAGGGAAGAAGGTGGGATGGCTTGGGTTTTTAGAGGAAAAATGAGAGGTGCTGGGTTTTTAGAGTGAGAGACAGAGAGGTAGTTTGATTTTGATCTGATGGAAAGAGAAAATGTAGATTTGAAGAGGAGAACAGAGAGGATGAGAATTCGGATGAGAAGGGGTGTTGCCATGATTGTGTTGGTTGGTAGTTTGAATTTATTTGAGATGTTATTGGGGGCATGAGGTTTTATACAAGGTATAGAGAAGTGGAGTTTGGGTAGTGTGTTGTGGCCTTGTGGGGTTTCTAGGAGTATAAAAAAAAGAAGGTGCAGTGAGGGACTGAGGGTGATGCTCAGTTTGTTCTTTTGGGTTCGAAGTCTTCCTAATCATTTGTATAGTTCATACTAAAAATAAAATAAAGATGCATGTATTATTGTCTAATGTCAAATATATTTTTTTGTTCACGAGGAGTTCAATTATGTATGAGATATTCTTATTGTCATTAATTTATAATTTTTTTTCATGTTGCAAAATCACATTTGTAATTATATATATGTAATAACTTTACGTTATTAAAATTTAAATACCTGTGTGTGCATTTTAGACAACTTTAATATTATCAGTTATATATAACGAATAATTAATTTCAGACTTTACAATTTAATTTAAATTAGAAATTATATTTATACAAAACACGTGCACTTTAAAAACAGTGCAGGAGGATGGATCCAATGCGGGACCGAGAGGAAGCCGCCACAGGAGAACAAGCTTTGCTGGCAAGGCAAAGTGGAGTGGAAAATATCACCGTCTCCATCACTGTCCTTGCCTCTGTTGTTTTGTACCTCTGCCCTTTCCAATTTTCAACCACTTGGAATTTGGAAATAAATCTGCTGCGATTTCAAAGAATCGTATTTTTTCAAATCCAACCATTAACTTTTTTAGAATGCACGAATCTAAAAAAATAATTGATTTTTATGTACGAATCTCAAAATAGATAAACAGTTGGATTTGAAAAATCAGTGCTATTCGGCAGAATCGCAGCAGATTTATTTCCGGCTTTGGATCAACGCTACTGGTTCCTTCCTGTATCTCAATTTTGACATTTGGTCAACATCAGTCAACTTTCTACCGCGGTCAACCGTCAACATCAGCTACTTAATCAAATTAAAAAATACTGTACAGACCGGGAATTTTTTTATCAATAGAAATTATAAAATTCTGATCAACACAAATAGAAAAAGTATCTTGATTGTAACAAATATAGTAAGATTAGAATCAGTGATTCCGATCCATAAATTTTTTTTATTTTATTTGAAACTTCACAACAAATTTGCAAAAAAAAAAAACACTCGTGAATTGGGATCAATAACTCTAATTCAAAAGTGGGTTGATTTTCTGGAGCACAAAATATTTGTAACTATTGTTTTTTTATGGATACAAGTGTTTTGTGCTACAGAAAATTAATTTTTTTATGGATCGAAGTCAGTGATTCTGATCCATAATTTTTTTTTTTTGCAAATTATCTGTGCAGTTAAAAAAAAAAAATTCATAGATCGAAATCACTGACTCCGATCTTACTATAGTTGTTGCAATCAAGATACTCTTTCTATTGGTGTTAATCAGAACTTTATAATTTAGATAAAAAATTGCCAACCGACCGATCCAATTTATTTTGAGTTAATGCGTTGCAGTGTCTGGTTATTGAGTTACAGCTAATGCAAGTTCATTTAAACTTACACACGGTAGAATTGAAAAACTGACAACATCTAATAAATTCAAGACGTTCTTGTCCATGAATTTTCCAGAGTGCTTTCTTTCTTTCTTTCATTTATTCACGAGCTACAGGCATCCGTGCGGCGGTGTTGTTTCTCCAAAACCAACATATAACAGCGTACAGCGTTTTCGACCAATTACAATCACCCACTTATTAACCCTTGGATGGGATTCAATTTTCAAAACATGGGTTGTCACAAAAAGTACTTCCAAGCAGACGACGACGAGAAGTAAACAAAGGAAGAGAACACTAATGAGTGATAAAAGTAATAAAAAAAGGGTGACCTTACAGCTGTCTTCTCGTCCGGACTCTGGAGGTTTCTTGCATGCTTTGTGGGGGGGGGGGGGGGGGGGGGGGTCTAATTAAGTCCTGTATATATAAGTTATATAACTATGTTCGAGATAGTGCCGCGGACAGCAGTTTGGAGACGACCAACCGAATGAAATTGTTGCTTTTTGAGGATTTGGTTTTTTAAAATTAGAATTCAAATAATTGAGGCCCCAACACCGTTCTTATTTTACAGGATTTAGGTATACAGTAGGAATGGCTTGTAATTTTTATTTTCAAAGGGCTATGTTCTAACTAGTGTTTGTAAATAACATTATGCACTTTTTAGATAGACATAGTACTGTTAAATGATTAATTAGAAATAATTGAGAATAATCGGTCATAATCAAGTATAATCGATAAATTGGTAAAAAAAAAAAAATCTGTAATAGTTTAATTACCACCAACGACTAATTGGTTGATTAATCGACTAAATAGCCGTTTTTTACAATATTAGTTCTAACAACCACAAAATTAAAAATTAATTATGAATAAATTTCGACCCAGTCATTAAATTTTGGCTTTTTTTGTCACAAATTAGTTATTCGAATTTGATTTGTTCGTTAGTAGTTATTAGATTTTATATTTATTTTAATTAAATCATTATGTTAATATTTTTGTCTACAATATTAACGAAATAAGATGTGAATTATAACTAATTGTGTTTAATGAATTATACTATTTCGTCATACTTTGTTAATATTCTACACAAATATTAATAAAGTGATTTGATTTGAACAAATAAAGAGTTCAACGACTATCGAGAAATAGATTAAATTTGAATAATCAATTCGTGATAAATTAAGATTATAGTTTAGAAATGTATTCAATAATAATTATGGAGACCAAAGACGATAAATTTTGTAACTTATAACTAGTAAATAGTAAAGAAATTAAAGAAAAGAAAATATGGAGATAATTGAGTAACTTTTTTATACTCCTAACTTACACTTGCATGTTTTTTTTTTATTATAGTCCATAGGCAACACACATTTGTCTGCTTTTAGCAGGGTTCGAACCCACATTCTCATGTAGGAGAGGGGGATGTTCTAACCAGCTGCACTAGGCAGTAGTGACTACACTTGCATGTTAGTTGTATTGACATATTGTACATAGAACTGTTCATCTACAGTGTGCTGGTTATATTCAAGATTAATAAAAATAAAATATATTGGCAATTTTTGACTTAAAAAACACACCTATTAATTAGTGTTCTCTCAATAGTTATATTTAGAATAAATCGAAACTATTTGATGTGCAAAAAAAAAATTTAGTACAAGTATGTAACAATAATGCTATTCTGTTTTTGCTTTCTTTCTTCTCGTTTGTATGTCGGAGTCAATTTGAATAATTTGGATTTTGTAAAGGACTTGCAAGAATCGAACAAAAAAACATTAAAATATTGCAAAAATCGACAAAAAAATTTAGAAACAAGTACCCATGTTTGCAAAAGAAAATTTTTGAGGTATAGCTTCACGAAACAAAATTTCATTCTCATTTGTCAGAAGACACCAAATAGAGGAGAATTCACATCCTCTGCGGAGTTTTTACTTGTAGAGTTCCTGCAGTGCTTGTAATCTGATCTATTTGTTTTGATATGACGAATCAAATAAGATTTTGATACAAATCTCAAAGCAATATTAATACTGTCCTCTCCATCATCCTGAGCACTCACTGAAATCTGGCCGTCCGATAAGTTCCGAACAGCTCCGCAGAGGATACTGGTCCAAATAGAGGATGGGTTATTAATAATTTGTGGTACTGTGTGACAATTACTGATTTGATTGTTCGGACAATTGAATTATTGACAACTTGACATTCTATGTCCTTGATAGTTGATATCTATCCAAATTTGACTCGGTTCGTTTTCAACATTTAAGTTGCAACACTTCCTCTGTTTTGAAAATTGCTTGATTCGCTTTCAATCAAATCCCATAACATAATTCAGTACATCAACTGCTAACAAAATTTCAAGTTTGACGTCGTAGAGTACTTGTTAAGAATCAATTTATATGCAGACAGCTGGCGGATGATTAGGTTTTCAATTATTAGAATTGGATGTATCCCCACTCCCACGGTTTCCAAACGTGCGTCTCTTTGCTTCTTCTTGACTTTTTTTTTTTTTTTTTTAAGTTTCTTTTATTAAAGATCAGGGCTAGGGGTGCAAACGGATCGGATACGGATCGGATAGTGGTAAAACCATATCCGTATCCGTTTTTATTTTTCGGATACGGATACGGATCGGATATTAGACGGATACATGCGGATACGGATCGGATATCGGATATCCGTAAATATATACATAAATATTTTCATAATATATATTAAACTATATGGTATATATCTACATATTCGGATACGGATAATTAAAATTCAAAACCATATCTGTATCCGTATCCGCAAGGATATTCGGATATCAGATATCCGTATCAAATTTTCAGATATGGATCCGGATACGGTCGGATATTATCCGATCCGTTTGCACCCCTAATCAGGGCTTTATTATTATGGTACATTGCAATGCGTCGACTGGACATACCAGTATGCACTAATAAAACTGTTTAAACATATTATAGAGTATTTTTACAATAAATTCTCAGTTATGGTAGCTTCACAGTACAAATCAGGAAATCTTCTAAAAAAAGTTGGTATTTTAATACATTTGTGGTATCGTTGAAGATGTGTTTTATAAAATTGCAGCAGCAATAAAAATATAAACCAAGTACTCTTCTTGCTTAGAAATTGGATCTGCTTTTGTTTACCAGAATTGAAGTAAAATAGTGAATATTTGACGTTCATGCCCCTTAAAAATTACTAAATAAGAGCCTCGCGTTGCTTCGGCATTTATTTTCAAGGCAGAGATAAGTGTATAGAAACTTTATATATGTAAACTATATACAACTGAAATTAATGAGTTCTATTCGGATATAATAGAAATTGTATAGATATGTGGTATATTTCTACTTGGATGCAACAAAAACTATACCACCCTCTACGAAAGCGTGCTATCCCTTTGTGACAGTACTTCCAAATGCAGTTTTCAATTTTAACAAAATGACTGTAAGTGTTTTATTCATGGAGACTAAACAAAACATTGTTTACAACCAACAAAATATATTAAACTTCTTGTACAACCATGATCCAACTATTCTTCCTTTTGTTTTCCTTCGATGTCCTCACCACTACGAAAATGAGAAAATGTGTTAGTTTGCTTCGCAATGTGTCCAATAATGTTTGAAGCCTTAATTTGGTGCTGAAAAAAGTGAAATGTAATCCATAAAAAGTTCTGTTATAATAATCTCAGTAGTTATGAATATTTTCTTTTCATTTTTTTTGACAGTTTTGTAACATATTGTCAAGAAAGTTGACTATCATTCTTTGACAGATTGTACAATGGTGGTTTAGATTCAGTTCCAAAAAGTTCTCTTATATCAAAGATTGAAAGCCGTCATCCTTTAGATTATTATAGTTCAATAATCGTTCAATTTGCTTATTTATGGTCATTCTTTATGGCATCAAGAACTCTTAAAAAACCTAATCGGGTGGTTTCATTGCATAGGCTTGTTACCTGATGTACCAGGCAGTGTTGTGACAGTACCAAGTTGTGACTTACAACACACTTATGTGTGTGAAAATTGTGATTTCTTTAATGAAATTAGTAGCATATGCCACTTTATCAAATAAGAAAAACAAAGTCATTAGCCTGATGTTGTGCTATAGCACTCTTATAGATTAGGCTGTGAAAAAAAGAGAAGGCAGTGAAATTTATTACATGATATGGTTTCTAAAGGGCATTAGTGTTTCACTTGGTACCTGGATATCGTATGGTAGCTGGATAAAGGGGGGGGGGGGGGGGGGGGGGGGGGGGTATGATTGAGGGTGCAGGTGCTAATAAAAATCTAAGACCTGACACTCTACCATCCTGTCTTGTTCATGTAGGGGTTTGTGAAAATTGTTACATTTCAATGCAATCTGCAGGTATTCCACTTTTTTCAAACAAAATAAGATGCATTAGCATTATTTCATGACATATAGGAGTATTATATTAATGTGGCAATTTCTTACCTTGTTCTTGGCTTCTTGGATTGATGTTTTACGAATAGCTGCCTTCTTGTGTGTTTGGCATCAGTTGTTGTTAGAATCTTCAATTGAGTTTCAGAACTGCAGGAACTAAGGTGCAGGAATGAGAAGTAGGAACTACAAAACTGAGAAAGGAACATTTAAATAAAAAAGTATGAAAATGTAAAAAAGAAATTAGGCACAACTTAGAACAGAGCTTGATGATAGCATAGCCTTCTCACCTTTCTTTAGATAGGATGATAGAAAAAATTGATGAACAGAGAAATTAAGCATGCAAAAAGGACAGCATATAGACTTTAAACAGAACAGTTAAGTAGGCAAAGAAGTGTAACACACGAATATGAAATATATATTTCTTTCTCTTACCTATTTGAACCATTTGTAAAACCTGGCAGCATTATCAGATGGCCATAAAAAATAAGAAAATTTAGAAGTGATATGACAAAAATATAATTATTACCAACTATAATAATAAAAAAAAAAACTTACATGGCCATAAAAAATAAAGCAAAGTTATCTTTCTTTATCTCTTCTCATATTGATCATCTTTAGTTGCATACTCATCCTTCAAAATAATAAAAATAATAACAATGAATTAAACAATCAACATTTTTTCACGGTATAACGTTTTGGATTATTCAAATTTAAATAATAATAAAAGAATAACTTATACCAGATCAACAACTCTGTCACATGCTTCATTGACGGTTATCAGTGGCCAACTGGTTTATACTTTTGTTTTGACTGATTGATGGAATCAGTTCAATTCCTTTTGGTAGAAGTCGTTAGATTGTGTGGATATAATAGTACAGCATCTCAATTTGTAATGACTTATGGCCAGTCTGTTACTTGCATGCACTTGCAACATCATTTTTTATTGTAGCTCAATACCTTCTTACCAGGAAACACTACTCATGCTTGTGACTTAGATCTTGTTAAAACATACACCTTATGATCATCTGCATCATTATTACTTTTTTGTCAGGAATATAGCAGGCCAACATTTCTACACAATCATTCTATATTTGTTATAGTTCAATTTTATTTTCATTTGGCTATGCTGATCTGAACTCAACTTCTGAACCAATCTTCGACCAATAAATCCAGTTGCTCCAGTGATTGATACTGGCATCTGATTACTCTTTTTGTTAGTCCAATAGGCCCTTTTTTGGCAATCGGTATTTATTTTTTTTGGAGATGGGTACATCGTATCATACACAGTTAAACACATAATATCATATGAATAGATTGATATATAAAGTTATTTGAGGTATGCATGAATAAAGCAATTAATTAATTATTTTTCCTCTGGTGATCGGCCTACTCATTTTTAACTCCCTAACTTCAAAAATTCTAGTATTTGACCACTTGCCGTTTATTTTCATAAAGTAGAGCTACTTAATTTTAATATATTTAGTTAAATAGGCATAAATTATATCCTAACTTTTTCTGTTACAATAACAATAAAGCTCAGGCAGCTGATTTCTAAAATTGAAAATTTTTGAGGGCTTAGCACTAAGAAAAAGGAAGGTCAGGTATCTCTACTGTCATTGATCCTAAAGAAGTTAAACAATATCATCTCCTTAATAATTAAAAATAGCTTGAAACTACTAAAGGAAACAAAATAATTTATTAATAGAAGAAGAACCCTTTTGGCAATCACTCTATCTCCAACTGAGAACACGCCTTCCTTATCAGCCGAGTTTTCCGGTGCAATTGCATCAATGTATGGTCTAGCATCTGTCCAATTCGTGAATTTCAATAGGTACAGCTTCTCTATCACCACCTGTACAGTAAGAGCAAGGCAGAGATACCAGTAAAAACTTAGCTGACAACTGCAACATTTGCTGGTGATCAACCTCGCATTGAACAGACAAAACATCAAAAAATTTCGTTTGCAGGTCTCAATTTTTGGACCAAAGTTGCACAAAACCCTAAACCATTCGGGTACAACAGAAATCGAACAATTTTGAGCAAACAAAGTAACAAAGTCATAGTTAAAAAAAAAAAGGAGGGAAAAGAAGAAAGAAATCAAACCTTGAAGTGACAACAAAGGAGAATGCGGCACAGAGATCGCAACAACGCGGATAAGGAGATTGCTGATGGATAAAGAAATAGCAACTGGTCGGGTCGGGTCGCACAGGACTTGCGCGCGACTAAAGAGGGATGGGTCGCACGGGGGTCGGGGAAGCTGCTGAAGATAGGCTGGGCCGGGAAATCGCACAGGGAGAGATCGTAACTCGTAAAGGTGAGATTCGCACAGGGAGATCATGCACTCGGAGAGAGAGGCGTGGGGATCGGGGACGCGAGAAATAGATAGACTAGAGACTAAGGAAGAAGGCAAAGGAGAGTGGCAGGGAGGGAGTGATTGTTTTGAAGAGGAAGAAGATAAAAGCGGGAAAAATCAGAGAGAATAGGAAGATTAAACGAAGATAAAGAAGCTGGTAGAAGCTTCAGGAGAAAAATTGGAGAGAACGAAAGAAGATTAAATTGTCAATGGGACCCTTTGTCAAGAGAGAGAAAGTAAAGAGATGAATTAGAGTCTGACAGTGAGACCCACTCGTAAGCCTCACTGTAGAGGAGCACTGTAGATTTCACTGCAGATGAATAGTGCCCATCTATGACCTAAGAAAGATGACTTCTAGAAAAACCAATGCGTGCTCAGTTACATATTTGTTTCACTGGCTATCTCTAACAGTGCTACAGGTCAATTAGGCAGCTGCTTTTTAGAAATCATTGACATCTGCAAAATCCAATGTCTTCTCAACTTCCCAATTCAGTTCAGTTAGGCCTTTCTTTCTTTCTTTTACTGAATAATATTTTGCTAATTTCGATCACAGTTGAGGGACAAACAAGCTGTTATATTTGTCCGTTTAGTAACTGAGTTATTAGGAGGAAGGCAGTTTTACTCCGGCAGCACTCAGCAAAAAGCAAAAGGCAAGGATTTTGCAAGCTTCTTTGTTTTCAAATTTAATTTGTATTTATTTAATTATTCTTCAGGAACTGCATTAAGTTGTTCTTCGAAAAATGCTTCCCCAGATTTTTAATACTCAAACTCATTAAAGGAAAGAGATATCATTTCTAAGAGCTGGTTTTTGAATCCACCTACTTTCAGCTGCTGCTACAAGTTATTGTAGATTAGTTTTACAAGTTTCCCAAAATAATGAATGATTCATATTTATAACATCCAAGTTATATAGTTTGGATATTTTGTTTAAAATTCCTTCATCTTATATTTTTCTTAAGAAAAAATAATCTTCAATATATATATATATTTTATTTTTCAATTACTTAGGACCATTTAATTTCATAATCCTAAAAAAAAATTAGAACCAGTATAACCAGGTGAAGGGGCAACTTTACTTGACTATTATTCTAATATGCACATTATATATATCACATGAACCCATAAAAGTTCACACGATCTGTTGAAAAACTGATAATTTTTTTTTTACTGCAGACCATTTGATCATCATTCATATGGACCAGTTGCAATTTCATTTTCAGAGGTAGCAGTGAGTCCTCCTTTTGTCTTTCTTCCTCTGGTAAAAGCATTGTTGAGATCTGATTTTGCTGTAGCCGCACAAAATTGTTGGGTCAGAAAAGGTGGTGCCTCTACTGGAGATATCAAGTGTTTTTATATTATTCTTTTAAATTTTAAACAGAAACATACTGTTTTCTCTCTCGAAGGATTTTCTTTAAATAACAATTAAGTTAGGACTGAGAAATGTCATTTATCCTTGATTTGCAATTGTAGTGCAGAAATGCGGGTTAATCTAGTCATCCTCTGGCATATTCTGGACAGTTTTGAGAGGAGAAGTCTCTTAGGCGAATCGAATGATGTGAGTAGAGTACCCTTGGATCATTCCTCCAAATTTACAATTGTACCAGCAAAATGAATATAAAGAATAGATTACCCTAGATATACCATATTGTTGTGATATGGTATACCTATGTACGTTGGCGCCATGCAGGTTCTTTGGAGACTAATTATGTTTTCATTTTGTTTCCCCAAACTTGATTGTTTGAGCCTCTCTATTATGTGAATCAACTAGCAAACACTATTCAATATATAACAAGCAGATAGTGATTCGCACTGATCTCTGCATACCACTTGCGAGTGGTATGGTGCTTTCATCTCATATCTTGATTTCAATTTGTTTTTCCAATCTTCATAATTGCACCAATTTCCTGAGAAATATTTAGAATAACCACATATATTAGTTTTCCTTGGTAGTATGTAATGAAAATATATATAATCGTTCATTCTAATTTTTTTTCCCTGTACCACTTCTATGGATGTTGTTGCTGCACATGCCAAGGATATTGCGGGTCTTTATATTATTTCTAATGAAAGTGAATTTACATATAAATGACAAAATAGCCTGAAAGAATGTCAGCTCTTTTTTTATAATTACAGGAGTTCAAAAAGATTTTGTTAGAAACAAAGAGGAATATCAGCACTGATAGAAAGATCAATGCACAAAAAAATATTGCAGGATTGGTGGACTGCTGAGCAAATCTTGACTGCTTTATGGATGTTGATTGATTATTGAATTAGTTTGTATAATGGTATAAGGTACTTTAGCTTCTTCAATTTGAATGTTGTGTTTATCTAGATAGTTACGTATTTGTATTTGTCCTGCAACCCTTTTTGTATGCATTTGTTGAATGTTAGTTCATGAACCAGTCATTATTATTTGGCTTGGTCAGTTTTGGAAAAAAAATTCTCCATGTATGCGAACCTACATAAGAAAAAGAGTTGCGGCGTAGTTAGAATTTGATTCAGAGATTGACAAAAATATTAACAATTCATATTCCTTCAAAATATTAAAGTATAAATTAAAAAACTACAAATTATGTCATATATTGAGTACCAGTTTGGTATTATAATATACCATAATCTTCTGGATTTGACTCTAACTTCTTTTAATTTAGATTTTACATGGTAGATTAAACAAATTTTTAAAATAGAACAATAACTCAATATCATATGAGTTCATTAAAAAAAATTCAGAATAGGACGAATGCTCAACTCTGAATTGTGGGGGCTCCGTCACTGGACGTAGCCGCAACAATGCACCTAGTTAATGATATAAAAATTATATAATTTAATACATCTGTTACTCTTTATATATCGCACACATGACAAATGGTGAAACGGTTCAGCTCCTTTTTTTTTCATATCACGGAGACATTTAAACCTTTTCGTGCAAATGTTAGAATTTTGGAGGAAAAAAAGATTGGAAAATTAACTGGTTATATCAAATTTCTTCAATAATCCGAACATATTTACTAGTATTTTCTGTTGGAAAACATCTTTGTTGGCAAAAATTTGTTTCAAACTCTTCTCTCGGTGAGCAGATGTCAAGTACAAAATATACGAGTAATAAAATCTATAAAACCAAAAAATGAATGAGGAGGGTTCAAATGCACCTAAATTTTTATGCTCCCATTTACTCTCAAATTTTTATCTCCTTTATTTTCATTTTCAAAGTCCGAATAGTCGATCCGAATCGTTCAACATGATCATCATAATAAAATATGCCTGGAGACCAAATTTTATATTTTTTGAAATTTTTTTACTATTTTTTAAGATAGGTACAAATTCGTTGTTTTAAGGATATTCTGGACCATCCGATAAAGTGATTTTGTACTTATCTTAAAAAATAGTAAAAAAATTCCAAAAAATATAAAATTTGGTCTCCAAGCATATTTTATTATGAAGGTCATGTTGATCGATTCGGATCAACTATTCGAATTTTAAAAATAAAGATAAAGAATTAGAAAAAAATAAAAGCATGAAATTTTAGGTGCATTGAAACCTTTCTCAAATTGAATATATCATACAGAATTTTCCTCAAAAGTAAAAGAGAGAATATAATTGCTCCGATTCACCTACCTACAGTAAAATGAACAGTGTGACTGACTGCGTGGGTCCTTTGCTCAGTACAAATGTACAATATTTCTCCGATTTCTCCTCTCCTCCTTAGTCTTCTTTGTATTACGCCTCTCCTACGCTGGCCTCCATCTACTGTGCGCGCCTTCTCCTCTCTTTCTCCTTCTCTGCTCATCTTTTTTCTCAGCGTTTGAGGTTGACTGTCTGTAAGTTTAGGGTTAGATTTCTTCCAGAATCTCTCTCCTTTTTACACTCCTCTATAGATTTTTCTCGTTTTATTGCTTAAAAGTTGTTCATTTTATGTTGTACCCAATTCTAGGTTGCCGACTTGCACTGGATTCGCAAGCTTAGCGTTGAGATTTGTGAACTCTTTTTAATTTTAAGGGTATAGCCAGCAAAATCCCCCTTCACCTTTGTGTTGCCCCTTTACGGTTTTTCTGATTTCTGTTGACAAGAGGAAGCTACAACGACCTTTCTCGACTTTTCCCTGTTTTGTGCGAGGCCAGCTAGCAGCAGCTTTGCGATTTTTGGTTCTGTGCATTGCTCTTTTTCCCAATGCTGAGGTATTGCCCTCCTCTCTCTTTCTTACATTAACTAGGCCAACAACAACAAAAATTCAAAACCATAGTGGGAACTTTTGGTAAACTGATACAAGGACAGTGCTACCAGTATTCATAGGTTAATACCCATGGAAGAATAACTAATTGACATGATGGATGAAAAAATGCATTTTCTGCTAATGCCCGTGCTCTGGTCAACAACACTATAAAACAAAGGAATTTAGAAAGATGAGAGAAAATTAAAAGACTGAACTCTGAAGACATAATTTCAACTTTTCAAGTATAACAAAGTAAACATGAAATTAGAGACACACTCCAAGAATCAAGTCCCACGAAAAAGAGATACATCCAATTATTAAAAAAAGGTGAAAAAAATTAGGGCATTTTGGTCATCAGAGGAAAAAATAACAAGGCATGACTTTTGAGGGCATTCTTTTTTATACTTGATTTACTTGTAAGTGATTTGAATAACAGAGAGCAGTGATTGTGTGGATGCTGGACCCGGCGGAGAGGGATGCGGTGTGAGCGAATGAGGCTGTGCATAAGTGGAAACCAAGAAGAATAATAGGAGATGGTAATTGTTCTCCACTGTGTTTTGGTTCCTCAAATGCAATTAGTGGTAAAATGTTAAAGATATTAACAGGAGACTTAGAATGAGCAGTGTTTGCTCCGATCTGACAACTTGAGCATAAGAAGAAGATTTCTTGCTCTACAAATGCCCTTTCCTCTTGAGTTTGGATTGTCTTGAGCCTATTATTACATATATGTTGAATTAATTGGACATGCAAATTAATACATGTGTTATTGTTATAACATTGTCAAGTTAAATACATACTTTTTCTATAAAATTGAGGTCTCTAAAATTTCAAATGCACTTGACTGGGTGGAGTTTTTTTTTTTCCTTCTTTTCCAACAGGGATCACTGAAAGATGCCTTTTATTGGACACAAGCAGTGATTTATATACAATTATCAAATGAACTTTTTCATTTACTTAGTTTTGATTTCATTTTTTTGTGATATGCTGATGTTTTGAAGGTTTAGTTCGCGTATACTGATAGATGTGTCAAGCAATGACGTAACTACAACTGTTCTCAGCTTCAAAATTTCAATGCCTATCATGGTGACCCCCGACCCCCACTTCCATGAAGGTAATACCACATAGAAAATGGGCTTTACTTGGTATGGACAAGTATGTTTTGGTATTATAGTATCTTGGTAGTTTGATATGGATGATGTCGTAATGGATATTGTACCGTAGTTTAATGAAATTAGGATAAATACGTTAATTACATGAGATTAGCTCATTGATATAGTCTTTTCATGCGTGTATTGCTGACAATAGTATGCTGTGAGAAATAATATGCAATTGATAAAATCTTAACTGATTTGGTTTCATTTCGCTTCAGGTGAATATGCAACATCACGAGCTGCATCAACAGCCAGCACCATCATGGTTTGTTGCAATAATCTCTCAAATATATTTTTGATAATTTTATTAAGATATGTTGTACCTTATCGTTCCTCTCCAGACAGGACATCATGGACCAGTAATTAATATCAGTACCAGAGTTGTTCTGTCAAGATATCTTTATGTTCATTTAACGTTTGTTGTGCTACTTACAGAATGCTTTCGATATTAACTCTCACCAACTAAACTTGATAATACAATCATTTTCTTTCTCCTTTTCATTTTAAATGAATTAAAATGGTTGTTTACGAAATTCTTTCACAGACACTAGGATTGGGTTCTTCCATTGAAATTCTTTTAATCTTGGGCCACATCAAGTGTGGAAGAGGTTGCCTCAATTACCCCTAGGATTGGGTTCTTCCACTTTATTGTAAGTTCCAGCTTTATGTAAGCTCTATAATATTTTTTTTCCCTTTCTATATATTAAATTTAGTTTGGTCACTGATGAGATATCCGGTAAATAATCATAACATATGTATTGTAAATAAAATTTTTGTATAGGTGTACAATGACAGGAATGTAGTAGCACAACTTGTAAGAAGAAGGAGAGCTGAGAGAGCTGGTTTCAAGGCCATCACCCTTACTGTAGACACCCCTCCCCTTGGCACCATGTATCTGATATTAAGAAATGGTATGGTACTTTACTCTTTCTTTCTAAACTTCTGCATGGCATTTACTCTCAGGATTATTTGTAGAATGTAGTGCATCTAGACGATAAAACAAGCAGAGCTGCCAAGGGCCAATATTATCAAAATTTATTAGTAAAATTTATCTCTACCTTGGTCATTCTACACTAAAGCAAAGGCATTTTAAGTTTTTTGCTTAATTTATTCAGGTCAATGCAAAGAAATAAAGGGTTAAAAGTTATTATGCACTTGCGCTTAGGCATGTGTCCATCCTTGTCTTTATATAGACCCACACCTGATGAAGAAGTCTAATAAAAATTTGAAAATTACACAACTTTTGATGTTTTTATCCTGCCTCTTCATTTGACACCGAAACACTTTTGAGGGTTTGGGCCTAAGAAAAATGGATAAGGTGAGTAAATCTATTTTAAGAATTGAGTTTTGACTTTGAAATTTTATTATTTTTACAATTTAATTTTGACTTGCTATGGTGCATGATGCAGAGTAATGACTCTGGTCTCGTATCCTATGTCGCTAACCAAGGTAACCGTACTTTGAGATGGAAGGTAGTGTCGAATCAATACAAATCTTTTCACTTTTAATCTTTAATGCATATTATATGGAGATAAATCAATATACATGTTCTTCTCATTTTGCATTTTAGTACACCGTGCCCATAGAAACAGTTGAACATATTTGTTAATTGTAAAAATCATTAGGTCTCCAGTTGAAAACACAGGATTATTTTGATAAAACTAACTGTTTTTGATATGTTAACTAATGTTACGTATCTTTCCCAATGTGAACTCATACTTAGAACTGGGAGAATTGGGAGAAGCTTCTAGAAGAGATAAAAAAAATGAGATGCTCATAAGATGTACAACTGTACAAGTCAAAACAAAGGGATGTGAGAAAAGCCGGCAACCTTCTACCTGTTTAAGGTAATTTTGACTTCTCTCTACCAATCCTTTAATTATTAGTTTTTTTTTTCCAATTAAGGTGTATGTATTTTCCAAACAGGTAGATTTAATGTTAACTAATGTTACGTATCTTTCTCAATGTGAACTGATACTTTCAATTTTGTATACAATTTTTGACCTACTTGTACCATTGTTGATCTGATTATGTATACAGTTTTTTATCTGCTTATGTAATGCTTTCACTATGTTACATCACCGAGATGCCATTTTCAATCCACATGTAAACTGATCTATATTGTTTTCACCCCGGCCATCCCAAGTTTTGATCTATTTTTTTAAAAAAAATTCTCCAATTGCAATTTTCAATAATTGCAAATGATTTGCTTCCAACCTCTTCAAAAGTTGATCATCGCTTACGTCATGACAACTTTGTCCCACCCTGGATAATTAGCATTATCTGAGGTATCTCATATTTTGCGTGACATTTTGAAAAATCTCAACCGTTCAAACACGTTCTTCACGGATCTCAAAGCTCAAATAAGTCGGGCCCCTGCGCTTACGTCCGGACACGTCGGTCACGCAAAATATGAGATATCTGATATCTCAGAGGATATGCGCTCATCCATCAAGACTTTCGTTTATCTTATCCTACTCCATTCCATCACATTTTGTTTAGATTATTTGCAACCAAGACTTTGTAGATTTCGTATTGGCTTTATACAATTATTCTTCTTCATAGAAATAATATTGAGGTCCGCATAGAATTCAACACTATAAATACATTTTGTTTGTAAGGAGCATACTAATTAGTTACGCCTTATTATTTGATAATTCATAATTTATATAATACGGCAATATGAAATTTTGATAAAAAGCATTACCATTGAATAAATAAATAATGGTTTATTATTCTTATGCTTATTTTTAATTCTACTTCTCATAACTCTTTGAGAAAAAAAAGTATTGGTGAAAAAAATGAAATTTGAATTGAATGACATACACAAGCTTACAAAATTTTGAACTGAAACCGTACACCAAACTAAATTTTACAAGGATTTAAATTTAATAAAATATAATATCACGTGATGCTGATAATTTAGAGAAAATATTACTTTAATGTTTCATAGTAAACTAACAAAATAAATTGAAATTTACATTAACATGCACAAAGAATATGAGAAATGGTAATTTTAATTGACAAGAGATACATATTTTAATTGGATTCTAATCGGCTACTTAGACTAATCAATAAATTCGGAGATTAAGTTTTACAAGAACAAATATTGAACGTGAAGATAATGCATTATGGAAACCGGATACAGCAAGGAATTTCTCAGTAAAATCAGCGTACCAGTTAATAAGACAGGGCTCTTGTGTGAGGTCAAAGATAAAGATGATTTGGAAATTAAACGCTCCCCTACAGAGTTGCTGTCATAAACGTATCCACAAAAAATCCAATAATTATTCAACCGCGTGAGCCGCGGTCTGCAAGGCCCCTCCCAGTCAACGTCCCCACTAGTATGGCGGTGGCACCTCCTCGCCTGTCCACAGTCATCTACAGTCTTCTGTGTATCGGGTCAGTGTCACCCGTACGTCAGTCTTCTACCCCATATTCAGTGACTTGACGCAAATTATAAACCTATCATTGGTCGCAGAAGATCTACTGAGGCGGTCGCCGACTTCGTGCTCTTTCTTCTCCACAAAGCAAAAAAGGCTTCCTCCTTGCGAAGCGCGTTCACACGCTATTGAACCTGTTTCATATAAGTATCCCTTCTCTTATTATCCCGTTCACATTAGTCTCAGTTTCACTATTCTCTCTTATTCCCTTGTTATTCAACCTTTCACCATCCATTCCCACCTCCCACCTAAACCAAACTAACCTTTCTGAATTTCCAATCGATTGAAACGAAAAACTTTTTCAACTTTTATATGAGAACCCCTTCCGGGAATAACGACACCCCCGCTTCCTTTACTGACGACGTTTTCTCTTATTATATCTCTTTATTGGATAGTAATTCCACTGAGTTATCCCCTCTCCCGCCCTTCTCTGACTCCATGCCGAGGAGAAAACCCCGGACAACTGATGAGGATAGCAACCCTGATCCCAATCCCAGTACCAATCCCAATTCCAACCCGGTTGCTGACAATCAAGGCAAGAAGAAGAATAAGAAGCGATCAATTGCTAGGTTATTGACCTCTCTGTCTGCCTTGGATGCACAAGATGAGTCTGACCGACACGATACTGATGAGTCAGGAAGGCGTGACCTTTCCCTTCTCGAGTCAAACCACCAACAGAAAACAGAGGCAATGTTGGATTACTATTCCAGTATGGAAGAGCACTTTGATCATTTTGATGAATCTGACACAATTCATGCAAAAAGGGCGCGACTCGCTGCAACTGCAGCTGCGACAACTGTAGTTGCTGCAGCCTCAGTTTCAGAAAACTCGGCTGAGCCGGCTTCTGGCGGGACTCACCACAGGAGGCTCTGGGTCAAAGACCGGTCAACGGCTTGGTGGGACAAGTGCAACAGCCCTGATTACCCAGAAAATGAGTTCCGAGCTGCATTTCGCATGGGCCGTGCCACGTTTGACATGATCTGTGATGAGTTGAGATCTGTTGTGGCAAGGGAGAATACTATGCTTCGTGCTGCCATCCCTGTAGAGCAGCGCGTGGCAGTTTGCATCTGGCGGCTCGCCACTGGGGAGCCGCTTCGATTAGTGTCAAAGAGATTCGGCCTTGGTATCTCCACTTGTCACAAATTGGTACTCGAGGTTTGCTCTGCTATTAAAACTGTGCTGATGCCTAAATTTCTTCAGTGGCCAACTGATGCGGATGCCATTTCATCAATGAAGTCGAAGTTCGAATCAATTGCAGGGATACCTAATGTAATTGGATCAATGTATACGACTCACATCCCCATAATTGCACCGAAGATAAGCGTGGCAGCTTACTTCAATAGGCGGCATACCGAACGGAATCAGAAGACTTCGTATTCAATTACCTTACAAGGGGTTGTGGACCCCACAGGTGCATTCACCGATGTGTGCATTGGATGGCCTGGGTCGATGCCTGACGATCAGGTGATGGAGAAATCGGCATTGTACCAGCGTGCTGCAGCTGGTATGTTGAATGACACCTGGGTTGTGGGTGGTAACAGCTATCCCTTAATGGATTGGGTTCTTGTACCATATGACCACCAAAATCTGACATGGACTCAACATGCATTTAATGAGAAAATTGGGGAGTTGAGGAGGATTGCGAAAGAAGCGTTTACGCAGTTGAAGAGCAGGTGGAGTTGCTTGCAAAAGCGTACAGAAGTGAAGTTGCAGGATTTGCCAGTGGTGCTTGGGGCATGTTGCGTGTTGCACAATATATGCCAGATGAGAGGTGAGGAGATGGAACCAAAGATACGATATGAATTGGTTGATGATGAAACAGTGCCAGAGAATCCTGTAAGATCACTTACTGCGAAACAGGAGAGGGACAGTATTGCACATAATCTGTTGCACCGGGGGTATGCAGGAACTGGGTTCTTTTCTTAGATTATACAAGTATATGCAGGTGACAGTCGTAGACTGAAGCTTATTGGCACAGCAAAACATTTTTTGTAATCTTCCTGTTATTACTTTTAAAACTAGCTCCTAACTTTATCAGAGAGTTTACTTTTGTATTCTTATCAATTGATTTTAGGAAATCAACTTTCTTTTGTATTCTTATCATTTGATTTTAGGAAATCTTAATAATATAGTATTCAATGATCTTATTAGCCTGAGAACATTCAATGAATTTTTTTTTTATTTAAGTGGTTAGTTGAATCTGCCATATGTCAATCCTAAAGGATTGGATGTCATGTTTTGATATGAACAAAGCTTGTATTAACTGGTGCTGTAAAAGGTTCATTACCCAACCAGTCAAACTTGATACCAGTTTGAAATACAACTGAATGATCCACCTCACTATTGATGATTGATGGGGATTTCTGTCATGTCTCTGGGTCACTGGAAACTGGGCCCACATCTATTGAAATGGAGGGAATAGGAAAAGGAGGAACCGGAGAAGAACTCGACTAAACGGTTCGCGAGTTTGTTTGTTAGATCAGCATTTTTTGTTGCGTGTTTGCTGAGTTGGCAGCCCGTAGTTAGAGAGATTTGTTAGGTCGATTTTAATTTTTTTTTTTTTTACGTTAGCGTCGCCTATAAAAGGCAAGTCATTGTATCGAGTCAGATTATTGAATTGAAATATGAAATTGAGTGTTTCTATAGCTCTCTTAGTTTACTGTTCTTTGTATCTAGTTCTCAGATTTTTTTTTTTTTTTAAATTAGTTCCAGTTGGTAGTTTGTTTGTTCAATTCTTTCTCAAGCATTGTCAGGTCAAGAACCCACACAGTTTTGGTGTAAAAACAAAAAATTATGAAGCTTGCTCTAATTTACATTATGTGTTGCCTTGTGATGTCAAGGACTTGTCAGAAGATTTAATTAGCAGTTCAATGGTGGGACTATGGGAGGACAGGGTATAACCCGTATGCTTGGGCTAGAGACAGATTTGCTTGAAGAGGGAGAAGGGCTCAATTCTGAAGATAGGTGCACTGGTGCTGATTGAGACAGTTATATATTTCCGTTTTTGTTAGGGGTTTATATGCTTATTTCCTTTAGCTGTCAGTTTCTATCTTTTGTTGAATGTATGAACTTGATCAATGTTTAGGTTTGTGTTGTTGATTTGTCAGTCAAGGAATTGTTATATACCTATCTAGGGTGTAGGTTTTTTTTATGCTGTGTTTGTATTCTGGTACCAGAGAGGTGGTACCTGGTTTGAACTTTGTAATGGCTTGAGATTATCTCTCTCTCTCTCTCTCTAATTGAAGTTAATTGCCCCTTGATTATGCAATTAAGCCTTCAATTGAAATTCAAGTTGAAGATTACAGCATGTTGCTGCAGTATACAACTCTCTCTGTAATTGAAGTCAAGTTGCCCCTTGATTTTGCATATAAGCCTTTAATTAACTAATTCTGCCAAAAGCAGTTTTCCCTGAATTTTCCTCAATTGTGCAATAAAGCTTTGATTTGAAACCCATTTTTCCATTTTTTGTCTTCGACTAAATCTCATTTCCATGCATGTCCCAGTTTGTTCTCAAATGTGCAATTTAACACCAAAAAACCGAGAAAAGAGAAAACCCAAGCAAAAAAAAAAATGGTTGGTACATATACTGGATGTTAACCTTTGTTTATTTTGCAGTTGTGGAAGATGAGTTCATGTGAACTCTGTGAAATTGCTAGGAACTCAGTTTACCAGTCAGGCTTTTCTCATACATGCAAGGTATACTGGTAAAGGGTATTATTGTCTATTATATTGAATTTATGAAGGGTGTTATCCTGTTATTGTTAATTGTTATGGTTCTCTTGAGCATGTTTTTAATTTCTGTTTGCATAAATATTCTGAATATATTTTTTATTTTGGCAATCACACTGGATTGGTAGAAACTACTATAAGAGAGCCTGACAGGAATGATATTCACAAAACAAATGTGCCTCGAATTAGGATTGAATTTCTCATATGGTTTGCCTTTTTCGTTTCCCTTTAAAATAAACTCATCATCTTATTGGGTTACCTGAAGAAGTTGACAAATGAGAATCTGAAAAGAGTCTATGGTACTATACATATCACAGATTGGTATGTAATACGGGTTAATTTTTTTGTTTTTAAAATTCTAGCAGTCGATCCGAATCTTTTAACATAATTCTCATACGAATATGTACTTACAGATTGAATTTTATATTTTTTAGAGTTTTTTTTTACTATTTTTTAAGATAGGTAGAAAATCACTTGATCTGAAAATTCTGGATCATCCAAAAACAGTGATTTTCCACCTATCTTTTAAAAATAGTAAAAAATTTCTAAAAAATATAAAATTCGATCTGCAAGTATATATTCATATGAAAATTATGTCAAATGGTCCAGATCGACTGTTAATCCTGTAGACTCACTCATCTAAAAATACTATTTATGTATATTTTATTTGTTAAATGATTCCATGCAGGGTTTGAAAATAATCTTTGCAGGGCAGAAGGATGTTGTTGGCACTTCATACAAAATTTCTTAAAATGGAATCTATTTTGGGCGTGCAATAATCAAATAAAATATTAAACAGGAAAAAAAAAACAACGGAGGATATATTTTAGAAGCATAGGCTATTTTAAAATATTAGCAGGGCTTAGACATAAATATGGAAAAGAAAATATGCGGATGAATGGTGGGGTCTTCTTCTAAGATGGACATATCAATTGGCAAATTTGTGCATCCTTTTTAGATGCCATTCTTTAATTTAATGTTTGAAAACTTGATTTTGAAACTTATGATAATACAGAAAATTAAATCAAATATTTGTTCGTTTTGATTTTACAAATATCTGCTCGGGGTTCTGTGTTTATTTGTATGTTTTCCAAAGCAATGAAATTATAGAATTGTCCGAAACTAGAATAGGGTTATGTGTTTATTTGCTTATTTTGAAAGATTTTAATAGTTTGAATTTGTCATTTGAAATTAATTCGACAAATTTTTAAGTGGTATTTATCAAACTCTCTTACTAAGCGTATCACACTTTAACTTTGCTTGATGAAAGAAGTTTTGAAAGTTTGAAAGTTTGAAAAGGCTGCGGAGTCAGAGAGGCTGACAAGTGGACCCCGCGTGTTTGTCTCACCGTTCTTATTACTGTAGTATAGAACTATAGATTCGGACTAAAGATAAAATGCACGGAAATAGTGTTGAAGCAGATCTGACGGTCCTGATCTAAACTTAAAATTTGAGTTACCTCAGCTGATACGCAGAAGAATAGCCGGACAAAGCCGCCAAAAATCCGTTCTAGCGACCCATGACACTGGGACACGTGTGCGCCCAAGACGGCGACACGTCCGCACTTGGGACCGTGATATAAGCGTCGTACCATATCCTCAGTCAAACGCAAATATTGGTGCGAGTTAGGTCAACAAGGATGCATAAATAAGACAACATAACTCTTCTAACTCTTGTCTCGTTGCATTTTACTTTCAACGCTCATGATCAACATAACCAACTTTTAGCATTTAATGAGCTTTTTATGTCATAAATACATAAAAAAGAATCAAGATATAATTGAAGAGAATTAATATTTAATTCAATGATTAAGATAAACTTTTTGCATGAAAGGTCACCCGTTTAAAGTCCCACGGTAAAATCACTTGTGAATATTTAAAGGTTAAAAATTAGTTTGACTTCAATTTTTATCTGAAAAAAATATAATTACAACTAACAGCATATAAAAGTAATTTCTAACAAATATTTGAAAACAAAGCTCCTTGTATTGTCTATTTTGTTTTCGATTTGATCATTTTAGTCATAACAACTCAATTATTATTTTTTTAATAAAATATGACAACTCAATTGGTTCAAGTAGAGCAGGGGTATTTGACACTGTTTCAGACAAGACATCTCAATTATGGGACAGTACTATTTTGAGAGCAACAATTAAATAAATTAGATTATTGAATGCACAATCAAGCATCGAAGGAGAAAATTTCATTTGGTTTAGCAAAATTTAATAGCGAAAAAATGGCTTGTTGATAAGATGTAACGAAAAAAAATGTAAGAATTTGAACAAATCATATTTGGTGGTGTGAAAAAACATGTTTGACCTCTTTTTTTCTCTAATTCACATTTTGAAAAGGAGGCTTTATTGATATGCTCTGAAACTCTTTTTTTTTAATACACAAGGACGGTTATACGGTCAATCTTGATAATTTTAAAGATTTAATTATGTGTGAAATCCAATTGATTTTATTTTATTTTTAAATTTTGATATGATTTAGTTCCCCTTATGAAATGTTAAATATGCACGGGTAGTTTAGTAATTAGAATTTTACTTTGTAATTGTGAAGATTTGAATACTATGCATTATTTTTAGTTATATTTCTGATTATACGAGCATGAAAATAATTTTAAAATCAAGATCCGTGCAAAGTTAGATTAAATTTCTAATTAAATAGGATGCTGACTTCCATAAAGGATGCTCAAGCAAACATTCAAACTATTATTTTTTCTTTTGGAGAGATTAGAGTAAAAAAATAAAATTCAAATCAGCTGCTATTTCTCTCCTCTCTCTCTCCTCTTAAAGAGAAAGGTCATGTTTAGTTGTGGTGTAAGAGATGGAGTAAACCTCATACTTCACACTTAAGTACTCAAACAAATAAATAAAATAAGAGGAGTAAGATTGAGTAAGGAGTTAATCTGAAGTAACTTACTCCACCTCTCTAGGTGGATTAACTTACTCCGCTTATATGGTCCATTGTCATATACAAACTCATATTTCTTAACATCTCACTTCTCCAAGTTGATTAATTTAATCTCTAACTTCAACTGCCAAGCAATGTGTAAAATATGAGTACCATGGAGTAAGTAATTTAATCCTCATTAATTTTACTCCACAACCAAACATGACCAAAATGAGAAATAGCAATGTGTTGTTATTTTTTATGAATAACAATAGATTTGGATGCAAAAAAATGATATTAGATAATACACAATATCTTTATAATTGAGAGAATGCTCGGGATTTATGACATTGTCAAAACAAAATTATGGATGTTGTGAATTTTCATTATTGTTCACGTATCAGAACACTCAGAGCGTGCTCCACAACACAACGCACAAAGGAAGGAAAGAGGAGAAATCCGGTTTCTCTCTGCACAGTAAAATCTACTATCTTGATTCGGAGGTGAATGGTTTTGCCAAAATTCTACATAAGTGTCACATCCAAACAGTGTTTTGTGTCTTTCCCTTCCCTCTTTGATTCCCCCCCCCCCCCCCCCCCTTCTAGAGTAGGTGAACTTGCTCAATTAGCTTCAATTTGATGAGTTCTTACTTTCGCACATTGAATTTGTCCTTTCCCTCCCTTCGCGTCCCCGTTTAGAGCACAACTTACACCTTGTTTGGATGGAGAGTAGAAGAAGGAAAGGGAAGTGAAGAATAAAAATGAATGGAATGGAATAGAAAGGAAGATTAACATATTTAACTTTTTTATATTTTGATGATTAATGAAGGAAAATAAATTTAACTTTCCTTTCTATCTTATTTCTTGATTAGTTGATCAACATTTAGAAGGTTAATGAAAATTTTGGTAGTAATTGTAGGTTTGTGATAAAAAAACTTATATAAGAATTATATAGGTAAGATATAGAGTTTGTCATTTTCGTTATTTTTTCTAACAATATTTGCAACAAAATTTCTTTCTATCCATTACACCTCAAATCGAGAGGCAAACTGATTCTATTGATTATAATGATACAAGGTTAAACTTTTCACCTCCTGTACCATTCATCTCCGACTTAATTTTATCAACCAAATACAATTCGACAGAAAATTTTCTTTTCTTTCTATTCTCTCCCTTCCTATACTCTCCATTCAAACAAGGTGTTAGAGCACACCTTAGAGGTGAAGCCGAATAAACTGTCAAAGTGAGCCAAAAAAGAAATTTACAGTATGATGATTGATAGGCTAGATATAAACATATAGCCTAGACAGGATATGACAATAAATGCGAACATGATAAGGCAATTGCTGCATAAGTATTTTTTTTATAGAGATGTAATTGAACAATAACTGCATAAGTATTTTTTTTTATAGAGATGTAGCTCTCGTTTCAACGCATATCTTTCGAGATTCAGGAGAGGTCAATTGCTTACCCTGGTTGAATGTTTCTCCGATAGCTCTGTCCCTAAAAACACTAACTAAATTTAATTAGATATCGAACTTGGAACTTCTCTGTACTAAACTTGTAGTTTATATAAAATAAATGTGATTTGAAACCTCAAATAGTATTTTGACTCAATAGAAATAACTTTTTTTTTCCTTTAATATTTGAAATCTTTTTCGTTTAATAGTTTTATTTTGGTACTCTCTTCATCTCAGTCTGATAAAATATAATAATTGTTTTGATGATAATAATGTAAATTGAAAGAAAATTTTATCCGAAAAAACAATATCATTTAAAAAAAATGAATTTTTAGTGAAAATTTATATAAAAGAATATCATAACCAATTAAAATTTGGATATAAATAATTTTTAAAACAATAAACAAATTTATAGTAAAAAATATTTATATTTAATTGCATGAAAATTTCGCCAATTTTAGGAATCTGTATCCTATTGTGAGTTAATGCATTTCAGCCGTACAATCAGAATTTGATCCGAAGTAAAATGCACATGACCTCATTAATATTCACGTCAACACGGATGACCTAAATTCATTTTAAAGTAACTCAAATTTTGAATTAATGCAAACTACACACATTCCAATTTTAGTAGGCCTGTCACATGCTTGTACCAAGGTAGAGTAATTCAAATTTTGATTTTGGATACGAAACGTTTGATCAGAATTCAAATCAATTCGGATCGAGATAAAAATAAAATGAATGGAAATCTTTTAATATTTGTGTTCAAGCAGTGCTAACGGTCCGGATCTAAACTCAAAATTTGAGTTAATTACCTTAGCTGATATTAACTCTACCCAAACGAATAGCCGGACAGAGCCGCCAAAAATTCGCTTTAGCAAGTAGCAACCCATGACGATGGGGACACGTGTGCGCCAAAGACGGCGACACGTCCGGATACTGTGTTCGGCCCGTTGCATTGGAGTTTTTTTTATAAACCATAATTTAAAAAAAAAAAAGTTCGGATTTCAGCATGATTATCCGGATTTTTATAAAAACCATAAAAAACGAGTTGGTAGTTCGTTCTCTACAGTATTTTATTCTCCAGAACGGACTGCCAACTCGTTTTTGATTTTTTTCCAGTTTTCAGTCCAAAACGGGTTGGCAGTCTGTTCTCTACAGTAACTTTTTTTTTTTTTTAGAGTTTGTTTATAAAATAAATCAGATATTTTGTTTGATTTTGTATATTAACAATAAAATTAATGGAACAATTTGAAGAGATTTTTTTTTTTGTGTATTTTGACTATTTTATCAAATCAATAGATTGGTTTTCCATATAAAAAAATCAATAAATATATAAAAATCAATGGATTGATTTTCAAATCTACGTATTATTTTTCTAAAATTTATTTTTTATATTTAAAAAAAACAAATTTAATCATTTAATAGTTATTTTTATTAAAACTCATTTAATTTAAAAAGTACTTATTTTTTTTTGTAAAAGTATAAAATAAGTATTTTATTTATGAAAAAATATGTTAGTATTTTAATTGGTCGATTTTTTAGAGTAATGATACATTGGTCTACTACATTAAGGATTTAGAAGTTTCTGTAACTTTAATTTTTGAAAAAAAATTAAAATAGAGTCGATTTTTGCCATAAAAGCCGTTAGATTATGGAAAACATGTCCAGTAATCATTCAGAGACATTATTTCCTAGAAAAAATATCCAAAGACACAAATTTTTAGTATTGTTATTGTATTTCACTTTTACATTTTCTTCACGGAAATATTTATTGATTTTTTTATATGAAAAACCAATCCATTGATTTGATAAAATGATAAAATAGTCAAAATACACAAAAAAAAATCACTTCAAATTGTTCCATTAATCTATGTTAATATACAAAATCAAACAAAATATCTGATTTATTTTATAAACAAACTCTAAAAAAAAAAAAAAGTTACTGTAGAGAACGGACTGCCAACCCGTTTTGGACTGAAAACTGGAAAAAAATAAAAAAACGAGTTGGCAGTCCGTTCTGGAGAATAAAATACTGTAGAGAACGGATTGCCAACTCGTTTCTTATGGTTTTTATAAAAACCTGGGTAATCATGCTGAAATCTGAACTTTTTTTTTTTAATTATGGTTTATAAAAAAAACTCTTGTATCTATGGTCTTTTTGTTTCATTTTCACCCCTTTATTCCTCTCAAATTGCAAAAGCAATCATTGATACCCTTCAGATTATTTCACGGAGAAGTTTCGAACTTCGGTGGTGCAGAGAAAGACTGAATTCATAATACCTGAGGTAACAGAAATTTTGAATTTAGATCAGTACCGTCCAATCTGTTTTGGCATGAATATTAGGATTTCCTGATTCTGATCGAACGGTTTAGATCTAAAATTATTTATTTGTTACCTCAGAGGATTAGGATTTCTTTCTCTTCCCATTTACGCCCAACTTTGTTTATTCCTTCGTTTCATACTTTGAAATGAAATTAAATTAGGATTAGAGGAATCAGGAATCCCATTCGACATTTTGTTTTCTATTTTTTTCTTCTCCTCGTTTTCCTTTTTTATCTCGAGAACCCCGATACTTCTCTTCTTTTTACATCCATATCCATTCCTAAAAAAAACCCTTACCCTCTCTCTCTCTCTCTCTCTCTCTCTCACTCTCTCCCTCTTTTTTCTCTGATGGAGATCGAGGCAGCATAGGTGAAGAATTCTGCGATTACTGTTTTCTCTCTTGTGGTTTCTCCTGTGGGTTTTCTCGAAGGTACGATCTCGTGTTCTTTTCGAATTGTTGCTGCTTTCTTTGCTGAATTTCCAGCTTAATTCACGGGTTGTTTTCGTTTTTATTGTTTATCTACTGATCAGTGCGATTTTTGTGAATTTGCGGTAGAATCCGTTACTTTGCTTGTGGTAGGAGCCAAAATTGAGCAGGACCTTTCTTGCTTTTATTCGATTCACTTTATTTGTTGTCTGGACATTAATTGTTTTCCCTTCCTTTTGTACTTACCTAATCTATTACTGTTCTTTTTCGTGAAATTGAGAGAGCCAGTACTTTTTGTTTTTGTTTTTAGCATCCTTTGTTAATCAGCTCGTAAGAATGATCGCACAAGTAGTCTTGTGAAACTGAGATCTTTTTTGTTGATCAGAGATTCACAACTGATGTTTCGTCTCCTGTTAAGCAGAATGTTTTCGAACTATTCTTTTTCTAAAAATGGAAGAAATATTGGAGTTAAATGCGTGATAAGATATCCTGACATAACAACATAGCACCCACAATAACAAAGAAATTTGGAAATATATTGTCTGATTTGTTTATTATTATTATTATTATTATTTTTTTTTTTTGCCTATTCAGTGCGCTACCAATTGCTTACTTTGTCAAGGGTTTTTACTTACAATTTCAGCAAAGGGTTGATCTCTATGCTTCCTTCTTCATTGTTTACTAGTATTGATTTTAACTTGAAATGCTTGTTTGTCTAGATTATGAGAAAGCTATCATTTGTTTGTGGTTGTACAACATTTTACAATAGCTCGACTGATATTGAAATAGCTGATTAATAGAAGAATGGGTGCATGTTGTTGTATTGCGTCAGGTAGATCTGAGCCTGACAGGAGGCATATTTATGTATGTTCTTCTTACTTTATCTAAGATATGTGTATCATACATAAAAATTTGTAAGCCTAGTGAATACTCAATTTAATATAATTAAGTCTCGGGATTGCCTCAGGAAACTAAGAGAAGTAAAAGAACTAGTAATACTAATACCAGCAATTAAATTTCCAACCATGCTATGCACATCACATTGTAGTTCATATGTCACAAATCCAATGAGAATTCTAGTCTTAGTTATACTCAGATAACATTTTCCTTAGCTCTACAATTTTATAATTAAAATTTCTGTTTATGCTTATTTTAATTTTCACTCTTATAGCATCTACCCAGTATAGAAGAGCATGATTTGCTATCTACGACAAATGATGGGTCTTCTGTTAATTCAAATGCTATAATCGTGGATACAAATCTTGATGGGTCAACTCCTGACACGTTTCGGGCTCCACCTGCTCCTCTGCCGTATGATGGGGGCCTCACTGTTCAAGAAGTTCTAAGTAGAAGCCCTGACAATCCTGGTA
>CAXKVW010000994.1:0-27630 GCA_964058825.1 Carex arenaria
TGGGTATTTTATAATTTCTTTATGCTTCTAATTTGAAGTAAAAGTACCTCATTTTGGGTGACAGTAGACAGTGGAGATTTAGGAGATGCAGAGCAGAGCACCGCCACGTGGCAGTTTCTGGGACGAACGAGTGAGAGGGAGAAAGAGGGGAGGGAACAATGGGAAGATAGTAAAGTGGCCGCCATTAGAGAGAAGAGAAGAGAAGAGGAGATGAGTTAGGGTTTTGGCGCGAGAAATGTAAATAAGAGATAAGGAGAGAAAAGAGATGAAGTACTGTGAACCAGGATTGGAGGTTCAGATTGGATAAGAGATTTTCTCTCTCTATTATTTTATTATTTCTTTTTTCAGATTGTACTGAATTGTTACTCTGTGAAGCGGGTCACTGACAATACGCTATAATCTGTGAAACGGGTCACTCTGCTCTCTAGCATAGTGACAAACGAATAATTCAGATTCAGTTCAGCGGGTCAAAAATTCATGATTCGGGTATAATTCGAGAATGATTCGCTACAACAAGAAAAAATAATTCCCAAAAACTAAAAAAAATCATATTTTTCTCGTGAATAATTTGTGATTCGCGTTTTATTCTCGTTTTTCTTTTTCCAGATTGTACTGAACTGTTACTCCGTGAAGCGGGTCACTGACAAGACGCCATACAGTTGTGAGCGACTGACTCGTTTTATTATATTAAAGAATGGTTATGACCATCGTTAATTGTTGTAAAAAACAATGAGATATTGAGATTTCAGGTGTTGATTAACCATTTTAAATCTAAAGTGTCGATCTTTATTGAATATTTTTTTTGAAACATTTTACTATTTTTTTTTTTAAGATAGATGCAAAATTATAATTTATATACTGTTAAAAAATTAATTTTATATCTATCTAAATAAATAGTAAAAAAATTTCAAAAATTATAAAATTTGATCTCCAAGTATATTTTAATATGATTGTCATGTTGAGCAGTTCAGATCGACAGTTTGTACTTTGAAAATAAAAATATTAAATATGATTTATGAAAGGCATGAGGTGTTAAGTTCATATGTTCATAAACTTAGTTTTTTTTTTTTATTAGCTAGAAGTCAAATTAAGTTCATGTGTTGAGGGAGAAATATAAATATATATGTTTTAGAACAAGACCAAGAAACTTTTTGTATGTACATGTGTGAAAAAAAAGGATAACAATATATAGTTTATAAAGCATTGCTATCATTGACAATAAAAATGTATATTAAAATATTGTTGGGAACAAAAAGATATATAATAAAATAATATATATCCTGTTTTTATAGAAAATGGAGTAAAGTCTTGACAATGCAAATAAAATAATAGAGTGGACTTATTTGTTAGTGCTATGAAAACAACTAAATAAACCCTTAGAATTAAAAATAAACAAATAAGAAAGGGAGAAGAAATTAATGCAAATCCAGAGGTGCACTTGTTCAAGGGCATTAATGCAAATTAGAACTTTTCTTTTAACATGCTTATGTGTTCAACTTAATTTTATGGGCTTATACGCAATTGAAGATTATCACAAGAATCTCTTAAAAATGACCAACATTAAAAATATACCACATTTACTAAAATTGTTGCTTTACAAAAATTATCTTTTCAATTGAGAATTTTTTTTTTGGATCTAAAGTTTGAAGTTAGAAATAAAATTTTCTAATTTTCTAATTGATACTCTTTTTTCTTAGCTCTCTATTAGTTTATAATATTTTCAGTAAATAAAATTTTGCTCTTAACTAAATGGTTATTAATATTTAAAAAGATATGTTATAGACATCTTATTTATTTGTAGTTTAGATAGGTGGTGTAATAAATTTTGCATATCTTTTAAAACTTCTACTGTCTCATTCATATTTTTACTTCATGCCCTCAGAATTTTACTTTTTCTTACTGTCTCATTCATATTTTAAAGATATGTTGTCGACTGGTACGTAAGAATAGAAAAAATGAGCGAAAATTTGAATTTTTTTTTTAACATTATTAAAATGACCTTGATTTTCGAAATGACTTTTTTTATAGGAGTAGTGTTTTATTTTTTTCATTTCGCTATTTTGTTATCCATTACTTTTTCTTTCGTTCTTTTAAGTTAAGTATCAATAAATTTGAGTTTGGATGTTTGTATTTCAGTTTGTAAGTTTGTTTCAGTAAATTGATTTTCAGAAATTAATTTATTATTTTCTTTATTTTAAATAATCTAAAGTTCTACATTAATTTTAAATAATCGAAAGTTACATTTTTTTTTTTCAATTTATTATATTTTGAATATATTAATTATTAATCTGTCAAGTTTAGGGTGGAATTTTGTTTGAAAATTCAGGACGAACATATGTTTAACATATGTATAAATAGGACTTATCTTTGTTTTTCCTAGCTATTAAATTAAATTTGCTTCTGCATATAGGCAACAAAAATAAAATAAAAGTACTTTATGAGAGGTTCAATTAAAATAATGCAATGTGTGTGATACAACATGTATTTTGTATGATTTTTTTTACTTCTTATAAAATATCAATTTCTTTTCTTATATATCGATCAAGTTGCAAAATATAGAAATTTTTTTCCTTAATTAATATCATAAATACATGATATATTTTGTTCAATTGTCTTCTATTAGATATTGGAGGATATCAAATAATTATCACTACGATTGATTTTAAAAATATTATTATTATTATTATCATTATTAACAAGAGACCCGTTTTAAAAGGATACAAGCATATAGTGTTCTCACTCAAGGTAAATTTTGTTAATATTTAGTTTCGGTTTTAATCTTTAGAAAACATAATCTTGATTTTCAGAATTACTTTTAATTAGGAGTGTTGTTTTATTTTTTCCATTTTTTTTTCTTATCCATTACAACAGTATCATGAACACATTAATCACTACGTACATTTTGTACCTCATTACTTTATCTAAAATAATAATGACGTACAAAAATGAATCAAGAACAAGAAATAGATTAATGAGGTTTATTTCTGCATTTGCTATTTACATTTGGTTTGATGATAGGCTCTTTGCATTTTGGAAGAGTTGTTTAGAGATTGTAACAAGTCAACCAGAGGTGGAGCAAGAAAGTCAACCACCTGTGCAAAATATAGAATATTTCTTACTTGATATCATAAATTCATGAAATATTTTATTTAATTGTCTTCTATTATATATTGGAGAATATCAAATAATTATCACTATAATTAATTTTAAAAATATTATTATTACTCATTATTCACAAATGAGCCATTTTAAAAATATTATTATTACTCATTATTTTTACTTAAGGTAACTTCTTTTAATATTAAGTTTCGGTTTTAACCTTTAAAAAAATATTTATTTTCGGTTTACTAGATAACACCAGGTCAACATGCTGACCGAGAATACAAAAAATAATTTTTGAAAGCATGTGGTGTATGAGTCTTAATTCTTAATAATTTCTTGTAGTTATTTGACTTTGTATTGATTATCTGTTCAATTCATGGTGTATTTTAAGTCTTGGTTATTTATTGTAGTTAGTAGATGTTAATTTTTGACTTTGCATTGATTGTATTTTGAATGCATGGTGTGTCTTAAATCTTGATCGACATAGTGGTATTAGCAAGATATAATTTAGAACGAGATCGACATAGTGGTATTAGGAAGTGTATAAGGAGTACGGTATGCCGTAGTAAAAAATTAGGAGGTTTAGGTGTGCTTAATTTGAAGACGATGAATCAGGCTTTATTGGTCAAATGGCTTGTTAGGTTTTTGGATGAGAGTATTATAGGTACTTGGAAAAGCATTTTGATACAAAAGTATAGTGTCACAGGGCAATATGGAGTTCTGTCTTTCTTATAGAAAGATATTTTTAAAAGTAAAGAGCTAGTGGAGGTAAGCACTGATTGGCAGGTGGATAACAGTCATTCGATACGATTCTGGTTAGATAGATGGATTGGTGTTAGTGCTCTAGCATCTGTATATTCTAACTTCTTTGAGATTAGATATGACAAACATATTATGGTGTCTCAAGTTTTTAGCACTACAGGAATTCAACTTGACTTTTGTAGACAATTAGTTGGTAAATATCATACTGAATGGTGTGCTTTACTTAATCAGTTTCAGAATTTTAAATTAGATTCACATAATGATCAAATCAGTTGAGATGGACTAACACAGGTAGATTTAGTGTACACTCCTTATACACATGGTTGTCGTTTGGAGGGGTCCTGAATACTATTTTTGATAATATTTGGAAGGCTCATCTACCCTTAAAAATTAGGAATTTCCTTTGATTGGTTAAGCAAAACCGTATACTTACTAGGGATAACCTTATTAATAAAGGTTGGCAGGGTGACCATTCCTGTGTGTTTTGTACAGAGAGTGAGTCAGTATTACATTTGTTTGTTCATTGTGCTTTAGCAAATCAGATTTGATAGTGGATAGCAAATTTTAATAATTTTGATTTCCAATGTGCTTCTATGGAAGATTTATGGGATATAAGTTCTTGCATACCGATTAAGGACAATAATATCCTTACTATGATTATAGGTGTTGTTTTATGGACGATATGGATTGAAAGAAACAGGTTGATATTTAGGGGAGGGGTTGCTAAAACTCCTCAATCGTTAGATACCCAAACAATTTCTATTGTGAAATTTTGGTGCTCCAATATGATGCAAAACAGGTACTAACTTGCATGCTTCATTCTGATGTAAATGATTTAATAGGGGCTTCACTAGTTACGCATATGGAGGCTTCTCAGGATATAATCCCTATGCTTGGGATAGGAAGCACTATGGAGGGTGAAGCAGGTTAATCAGGTTGTTATGTTGTCAGAGAGAATTGAAGTCAAATTTTATACTTGTGTTAGGGTCTTTTTGTTTAGATCAGTTTCTGTATGGATGCTTTATGTTTTGGTAGTAGCTGTTGTATGTTTTAGGGTCTAGAAGTCTCAGGTGGTATTATCTTGATGCCATTTTGTTCTGGTTGTTAGTTTATTCTGTTGCTTTGGATACCAAGGAATGGTATCATACTATATTTTGATGTAATGGTTTTCGTTATTGAATGAAAATCGGTGGGCTTTGATCCCACTTTCCTCAAAAAAAAAAAAAAAAACATAGTTGTTTTAATCATACAAATGCTTTATTACAATTATCAAAAGTTATTACTGTCACACCCCAGATTTTTACCATCCGGAGCATGATTATGTAAGCATCTTCACATCTTTCCTTGGTCCGTCAACCTATGTCGCCAACAGAAAGGAAAACAAAATAACGAAACAGAGTCAGCTACAAAGCTCAGTAACCGGTTATTTAACAACGTGCTTCTCTATAATTGGCTTAATTTAATAACCATTCAAACAGGCCGGATTAATCCACACAAATACACATAAAATTATGCACGTATATTTAACTGGGATAGCACGTCGGTCTAGGTTGTCCGTAAAACAAGTCATATCATATTCACACAGGCGATTTCCAACTTCCACATAACACAATTCCACAAAACCTCCAATCCAGTGGGAAATCCATCCAACACTGGAAAGCCGCCAATCCGCTGGGAAATCCATCCAACAACGGGAGGCTACAATCACATATCAAATTCCAACCTCAGACCCGCTATCCCGTTAAATATGTCATCATAATCCAATATGCAATACCCATATTCAATCAACCATACAAAACGAAAACACAGATTATAGAGAAGTCCGGTTACCTGATAGCAAGAAATTCAGAAATTCAAGTCAAACTGCAACAATAGTACATAGTCATGGCGACGTAGTCGAAATTCAAATCAGACAGACAATATTTCTTGATCGGACGTGCAAGAAAAACAGGAGCAGAAATAATAGTACAACAAGGTATTCTTCTTTGATTTTTAGCAATGTCTCCATGCTAATTTTACTTTTTAATTGATATATAGAGAAAGACCATGGATGGTTTTTGAGAATAAACGGAACAAATCAATTATTGCTTTATATACGATGGCGTCTTTGAATGGTTTGCATTTGAGACAAAAGAACTGAAGAGGTTTGATAATTAAATAAAAGAGGAAAGGGTACGGTTTTACCATTTAGGCAGATGCCACAAATCGCCGCATGGTAACGGATGCCAACTTTAATTCTTTTTATTTTTATTTTAAATGGATATGAATAAAAATAAATCTTGTTATAATAAATTTTTGTCGGTTATCATTTGTCACTTAATTTGAAACGTTAAAATAGAAATCATATAATATGTTAATATATATTTCTTCACTTAATTATATTTTTTTAATATATATGTATATAACATATTTAAATTATAAAAATAATCTTTAAGCATGAATATTATTAATTCAAAAAATATGGAATGTTACAATTACACGTGACATTTACAATTTTATTACAATTATCAAAAGTTATTACACGTGACATTTACAATTTTATTAAACTTTGTCACTTCCACACCCCCCACCCCCCCCACACACACAGAAACACACACACACACACACATGAATAAATGACTTTTGAAACTAGAATTTGTGACTGCAAAGAAATAACTAGAATTTGTGTTAATTATTGTTTCTTCATGTTTTATGGTTTAAATTCTTTTCATTTTTCTTAATTTGAATTTCTGATCAAAGAATGTTTATATTTTGATAAAAATATTTTCCTATACAGATGAGTGGTGAAGTCCCTAACTTTCTGATCTTTTGTGGCAACTAACCCTGTATCTAGACATGTACATCACCATCTACAATTGGAGAATCCAAATTTTGTTTAAAAGAAAATACCATGACCATAGTGACAAATGAATTATTCGGATTCGGTTCGGCGAGATAAAAAATTCGTGATTTGGAAATAATTCGGCTATAATTCGGGAATGATTTGGTATTATTCGGATCAGAGATCTCAGTCTTGTAAGGGAGCAAAAAAAAAATAACCAAAAAAAAGTTATGGGAAAAATTAAGGATAAATTCGGGAATAATTCGGGAAATTCGGAAAAAAAAACGTAAAATTTGCGAATTATTCGGTAATAATTCGATCAAAGTTCGGTCAACTGAATAATTCGTTGTTCATGTCACAAAAAGAAATAAATTATTCGCGAATAATTTGCGGATCTTGTTACTATGACCATGACTTGCTAGCCTGTAAATAGTCTAACTAAATGAAAAAAAGTAGTTTGAAGAAATTCTTTCTCGTTGAAATTATACAGAAACTTTTCTTTAGAAAAAAGGTACTTTATTCCTTGAATTGAAATAAAATAAAATGACACCCGAAGGTAAAGAGAATAAAATAGTTTTGAAATCTAAAAATAAATAATTTATAGGCTGATATATCAACCTATATTATCGCATGGAAATAAAAGTATATATATTATCCACCTTAGCTTCTATTCATAATATATTATCGCATGGAAATAAAAGTAAAATCAACCTATATTTCATGGATTTCATTATTTATTTGCTAGTTGAACTACCACTAAATAAATATATATAGGTCTGTATCAAATATCCGTCATTAATTTAGAGAAAGTTGGAGAGATTTGATTTTGGTAAGGTATGAAAAATAATAATAGTGTGGAAAGAATGATTGCAAAATTGGTGAAAGCTTGCACCAATTTTCACTCAACCATGAAAATGCATGTGGATCGAATGCGCAGTAATTGCACAAAATATTCATAGACATGCATGCTTATTGTGATATCTGTTTTTTCATGAAATAAATAAAAGGAAATTGGTTATTACACATTTACACCCATCATACATCAGAATAAGTATATATTTTTTGAATGAATGAACACATATTTTTGTGATTTTGTAAACTGATATAAGAACATATTTTTTGAATTAATGAGCATACCTCTTTTGTGATTATATAAAAATGATGCAATAACATATTTTTTGAATGAATGAGCATACATTTTTTGTGATTATGTAAAGATTATAGAATAATTAACATGTTCTTTGAATGAATGAGCATGCTATATTTTGTGATTATAGTGTCATAACATTTATAAATTGGGCGTGTTTAATTTTTTTATATACTTGACGATATATTAACAAAATATTGAAAAAAATCATAATTTTTAATTCTCGCTAGACAAAATATTGGAGGAAACTGAATTTTTCTTAAATTAACCGATTTGACCAACACATTGATAATGAAACACCTCTTCTACTTGATGACCTTACTAAAGTTATTGATAGAGACTTGAGTAAAAAGTAGATGTGCAGAATTTGTTTGTCCGTCGATTAGTTGGCAAGTGAACTAAAGCAGGAGATGGCAAGTGAACCAATGAAAAAGGTGGCAACTAAAAGCGATTAAAGATGTAATCTTTGTTGCAAAGTATCGTTTATATTGATTAATTATTGTAATCTTTGTACAGTGGTATTAAACCACTGGTACAGTGGTACCAGCCCTACTGTGTTCATTACAACTCTGACCTACCATATGTAAATAACCAACAGACCCTTAAAAACTACTCAAATACAATAAAGAAAAGTGTAACACCTGCAACCAAGTTCTCACACATGCTTTGAATCAGTACAAAATACATGAGCACTACTCAAAAGCTACTGACATTTACACCCTAACAAAATATTCAACCTATGCCTTCTCTGTCAATCTCTCTTGCCTCACTACATTCAAAACATTTGGCCACCTGTTATTACCGTAAATAGTCTCCACCTATAATTGCAAGAATCACAAGGTAATATTAATGATAATATAAGAAATGATACCAAAAAGGTGCCATAACTACAATCTGTGCCCCTATAATTGCAAGACTTATACCTGTATCCACATGGAATACTAAACTATTTCTTTCAAGACAAGGGTGCTGGTCAAGCCATTCTTGGATGGCAGAACGAAGAACATGATTTCGAATCAGATGGTAATGAGGAAGCACTAAATTGGTCATAGGCGATTTGTTATGTCCTCTGTTCAACCATTTCTTGATTGCCTCAGCTTCATATGTAAACCCATCTGCTGCAGTGCATGGATTCTCCATGATTTCCTGTAATAACGGTCGGAAGACCAACAAATTAATAAAAAAAAAAATTCTATTGCATTTATTTGGATTGCACTTAGTTGCAATACCAAGAAAATAGAAGGGAGAAACTATATATATATACCTGCGTTATTGGACATATAAAATGTGATGGTACATGTTCTTCATTAAAAGTTGAAGACCCAACAGATGAGAGTTCTTTCAATTGGTTTTTGAGTAGTTGGTTCTCCAATTTAAGTCGTTCGTTTTCCCTTTTAAGAAGATCATTCTTGTCATTTTCTCTCTTTTGGATTTCCTCAATTTCTTTCTGATGTAGTCTCTTCCTTCAAAGTAGCCGCAATTGTCAATTATTTTCTGCTTAATTCTTTTCCTCTGATAATATATTTACTAACAAAATTTCTGTTGTGTATATATAATATTCCATTCGATATTTTTTGTGTAAGTTACTTTAAACATGAGACAAAGAGCCATATTTAACCCCGAAAGAATCTATAAATCAAAATAAGTGGAAAGATGTACCCCTCCAGATGGGGCCTCTGTCAAATCTAATTTGGGATACCTAATGAAGCCAAAAATACACATGTCATCAAAGCTTATGTGATTATTAAAAATTAGATATAACCAACCATAACTCAAGTAATCCAATAACTAAGCCAACCCGAAATACAAAGAACTCAACTAGAACCAAAAGGATTAAAGCTCTATTTCTTCAAATCAGTATGCATTTTTGTTTCTCTGCCTTTTGATAATGTGTACAAAATTACCCAAAGCTTGGTTAACTGAAGGGCTAGCGAGTTCCTATCTAAAAAGCACCAAGATACAATTAAACCAAACCTAAAATGAGCAGAAATTTTATATAAGCTAATATATATGGTTGAGACTGTATCAGAAAAGTTGACCTGAATCTAAAATTATCCAGACCTAACTGTACTCAAAGCACCCCACCTAATATGGCAAATAATGAAGTGGCAAATGTTTTGCCCAGTTGCCAGTAACCAAGGCAATGTAATCACATGGGAGACTTACAAAAGCTAAATAGTACCTATAGTATAACAGATTTCCATTTTGTATAAACCATATCATGCATGATGGATTTGCCTTCAATCTGACAAGTTCACTGCATTTGAAAAGGCACCAGAAATCAACACTGAAGAAATCATCCATATTCGTCACGGGTAAACTCAAATTATACCAGTCTTAAATGGTGTTGGTATGGTCTGGTACAAAGATCCCCAAATTTGCAAAAAACTGCAAATATAGCCTAATTAGGCTTTGATGAATAGTACTGCAATTAGCATGGTCGTAGTGGAGGATCAAATCAATTCAATTTCATACATCATATCTTTGAAATATGAAATTGAATCAACAATTAAGTACAATTCAATTTCATGTACATGACTATCTTAGCTTAATACCTTGTTGGAGAAACCTCCATTACAAGATTCTTGATCTCCCTTAAGTCAATCAGCTCTAAAATCCCTTTTACAAGACTATCATCCATCTCGTGTATCAGTTTCTCAGCTTTAAACTGCATTCAAGTGAAACAATGGGTTAGTGTATATTCAGTAGCACATTGAGGTTCATTCAAAAAGAAAACCGTAATTAACTTTGTGAAATTTTCATCAGGAGATATCATGTCATGGGTTCCCAAGTGAAGAAGAAAAGAAAAGACATATGTGTAGTAAATTAAAGTTAATTAATTTAAAATAATTTTGACCTCGTATATTGCACACTGAGCAAGATGTTTGTCTAGAGTTTTATTGCATATCTTCCTCCATCTGTTGAGTTTATCATCTGTTTCAGAATGGAAACAATTGCATGAGTATGACATTTAATTTTTTGAACTCTTCTGGTACATAAAATTGGTTATCAATGAGATAATTAAGCTTCCATTTACTACCAGAAAAGTAATCAAGATAAAGGATTGGAACCAATTAACATTAATTTTTATGGTAATTAAGGATTTAGCAGAATCAATTTTTTACAAAATTATGCAAAATACATTTTATGGGTAATTTCAGAATTTCAGAATTTAGCAGAACCAATTAACATTAATTTTTTTTTGGGTAATTTCAGAATTGAGGATTTAGCCTGGTAAATTAGAAAAATGTTTGAAAATGAAAATGATTGCAACCTGGATAATTGGTAGATATGATGAAAGTGGCAACGATTTGAGTTTCATTATTTGGAAAATTGCTGAGCACCCATGAAAGAATATGCTTTGCATAATCATAGTCCCAAGGCAACCAAACATACACCTTTTCTTCTTTCTTTAGTACCTCTGCAGTTGCCATTGGAGAGAAAGAGCTTCTTCCACTAAGATAAGATCTTGCTATGAGCAACCACCCTCTCCAAAACGAAACCAAATAATATGAGACAGAGAAAACAAATAATGATGAAATCAAAAATTAAAAAAACAAAGAGATAGCTAACTCGATTACCAGCTGAAATGGACAAAATAATGCTCCCGACACCCATGGCCACTTGCATCGCCATATAGGATCCGACTCTCCAAGAAAACCCTAGATCCTTTGTAGATAGAAAGAGATAGAGAGACGATGGAGCAAGGAAACCCTAGTCTCAGTCTCAGAGAGGAAAGGAAATGGAGAGAAAGAAGAAAGGGTTCACTACTTTTGGGCCTTATCAAGAAACAGACGATCCGTTCGGTTTGCGAATCTCAATGAAAAAATTTGTGTATACACGAATCTTAACGAAGTTTAATGGCTGAGATCGGAACAACAGGACCCTGTTATTCCATTGGAATCACAGCAGATTTATTTCCTCTCTAAAGTTCGCTTTGGTTTGTTCACTATTTGGTTTTAAAAAATTTAAACCGAACCGAAGCAAATATTTGAATCGGTTTAAAAAATAAATCGAACCCGATAGACATGTTGCACAAATCATCCTCAATTTTTGAAACGAGCAAAATCAGGATTAATTAACTGATAATAGCGGTAACAGCGGTAATTAATAGCTTATGTAAAATATATTGTACACATAATTTTTTATTTATTTCTTTTTCCAGGATTGCACTGAACTGTTAATCTGTGAAGCGGGTCAATGGCAAGATGCTAGCAATAATAAGCATAGTGAAATGAATTATTATTATTCGGGTTCTGTTCGGCGACGTTAAAAATTCGCGATTTGGTACCACAAAAAAAAACCAGAATTTTTTTTTAAAAACTAAAATAATTTTTTTTTGCATTTTAACCGCGAATAATTCAGTCAACAGTTTTATTCAGCGTTCGGTTCGGGAACTCTAAAAAAATATTTTATTCGCGAATTATTCACGAATAAAATGCGAGTCTTGTGACTGACTATGATAAATTTGGATTGAGCATGATACAAGGCTTACTTGCTGATTCTTTTTTTTCCTGTTATAAAAATGTTACTTGTAAGTCATATCAAGAGAGAGTTTGTCATACCAACAAAATAAGAAAAGCGCTACAAGATAACAACATCACACAATAATTTCAACACATTTTTTTTTTTTTCAAAGTTTTGCTTAGTAACAAACAATGCATCTTCCAACAACACTATACCTAATTTCCTCACACTTAACAATCCTCTTAATAAAAAAAAAAAACTACCCCAGATAGCCACTATCAGGTTTTCAAAGCAAAAATAAGAAGAAAAAAAAAAAACTCAAATGATTCAGCTTTGAAAACTGGTCCCCACTCCCTCATCCGTCAGTAACTCAAGCAAAAGTGAATGCGGGACCCGACCGTCAATGATACTTGACACACCATAAAAAAAATAACAAATTTATACGTTTCTAAAAAATATAGTAAAAAAATCTAAATAATGTAAAATTTGACCTCCACCCACATTTTATTATTACGAGATAGCTGAGCAGTTTGGATCGGCTATTTGAACCTTAAAATCGCAAAATATGGCCGCAATAAAACAGGGGCTTTAAATTCACAATGTATATTAGCCCATCTCTTAATATAAGAACTCTTAAAAGTATACATGGTTAAAAAAGCTAATGAAACACGATTCAGCAACTGTGTTTGCGAGAAAGGGAACCGAGTCACTCAAACACTATTTCAAGCCATAAGAGTGCACACCAAATATTAACAAATTTCAGTACAACTTGAACCATATGACAGATTAATTAGATTGTGGGTGCTGCTGAAGCCATTCCTGGATAGCAGAACGAAGAACATGATTTGGAATCAGATTGTGATGAGGAAGCATCAAGTTTGTCATAGGTGATGTGTTATGTCGTCCGTTCAACCATATCTTGATTGCCTCGCCTTCATATGTAAACCCATCTGCTGCGATGCATGGATTCTTCATGATTTCCTGTAATGCGTGGAAGCCCCAAAAAAAAAAAACAGAATAAGAAGATGAAAAAATGTGTCTTGGCATTTATATGCTTCAAAAAATGCTACTGATGATAATCAAAGTAATAGTCTATCTAGTTGAATGATTGATTTCAAAATAAAGGGCAAAATGAGGCAGTTTAATAGGTGCAACATACAAAGATTTTTCGGAGGACACTAAGAGCTTGTGAAACAGGAAAGTGTTCTATCATTTTTGTTCTAATTGGATTTCACTTCACCCGGCAATAATAAAAAAATAATAATTCTATTGCATTTATTTGGATTGCAATTATTTACAATACCATGAAAATAGAAGGGGAAACTATATATATACCTGCATTATTGGACATATAAAATGTGACGGTACATGTTCTTCATTAGAAGTTGAAGATCCAGTAGACAAAAGTGAAGCAGCCTTTACCAAGGGTTCAATCGTGGCCCAAACTTCACTCATATCAGGGCGTTTTCTTCTGGATATATCAGCACATCTCAGACCAAGTTTAGCTAACTTTTTAGCTAGGTCAGACGGCCAATTTCCGGCCGATTTGTCAACTATAGATAGGAACCTACCAACTCGCATGCCTTCCTGCACTTCATTTGCAATATTCAGTGCACGCTTTCCTGTCAGAAGACGAAGCACTATTATACCAAATGAGTAAACATCGGATTTTGGTGTCAATTCCCCAGTTAAAAGAAATTGAGGGTCAATATATGCAAATGTTCCAGCAGGACGAGTGGTATGATATAAGGCAGTTGTGTTTGTATCAGATTGCTTTATGATCTTGGAAATGCCAAAGTCGCTGAGTTTACTGATTAAGTTTGCATCGAGAAGAATATTATCTGGTTTGAGGTCGCCATGGATCACAAGGTGTGGTTTATTAGAGTGGAGGAATACAAGCCCTAAGCAAATCTCACTGATGATGCGAGTTCGAGATTGCCATGTCAGAGATGAGGTGTTATCAGCACAAGTCAATCGGTCCTCAAGGCTTCCATTAGGCAAGAACTCATAGACGAGTGTCGAGATTTCTGAGCAAGATCCTATTAGGTTGACAATATTTGGGTGTCTAACTCTATTGAGAATAGCAACCTGGAAGAACAAAACAGAATTTGATGTTTCATTTTGTTTATGAAATAGAGTCCATATAATAAAGATAATAAATTAGGTACCAACAAAATTTGATTAGAATTAAAATGATGAAAGAAATATGGAGGACTATAATTTGGCTTGTTTGACCCCTCAATTAGGCTTCCATTAGTACATTAATTGCCTTAAATCTTTAGCATAATCTGTTACCTCTTGCTGGAACTCTGATAACCCTTGTAAGCTCTCCGAATTCAACTTCTTTATTGCCACCGTGGTATTCCGAAGAGTGCCCTTGTAGACACATCCAAATCCACCTTCTCCAATCTTCAACGAATCACTAAAATTTTGAGTTGCTTGTTCCAGCTCACGCAATGAAAATTGGGAGCCCAGTACCATATCAGAATTACTAAAAGAGTGCTCTTTCTGTTTTCTCAGTTCTAGAGCCTCTTTAATAGCATTATCACGCTCTTTCTTTAGCTTGTTATAACCTATTTCTAAATCAGAAATGATTTCTCTCAATTGCTGCTTCTGCTTATCCAACTCATTTAGTTGAAGTTGGTTCTCCAATTTAAGTTGTTCATTTTCCTTTTTAAGAAGATCATTCTTGTCATTTTCTCTCTTTTGGATTTCCTCAATTTCTTTCTGATGTCGTTTCTCCCTTCGAATTTGCTGCAATTGTAAATTTTTTTTGCTTAATTCTTTTGGTCTGATAATATATTTACTAACAAAATTTCTGCTACAAAAAATATAATATTCATTTGATATTTCTGTGTAAGTTTCTTCAAACATGAGACAAAGAGCCATATTTAACCCCGAATCAATCAATAAATCAGAATGTTGAATTATATTTTTATTGAATATATATATACATCGAGTAGAACTAGGGTGCTCCTAAGTTCACCAAACCTCTTGTGAACTTGACTCTAAAATATATCAAATCGACTTTGAACGATGAATCCAAACCGTTGAAATCTTTCTACCTAATGAGTAATGCGTCTACATGTGAAAATTTTAAAGTTTCAAATTAATTTAATATAGAGTCAAGTGGTCAAAAGTTTAAAGTTTATAAATTAATTTTAATGCATTCATTTTTTGGACTCCTTTGACCACTTGACTATATATTAAATTAATTCGAAACTTTAAAATTTTCACATGTAGACGCATCAATCATTGGGTAGAAGGATTTCAACTGTTTGAATTCATCGTTTAAAGTTGATTCGATATATTTTAGAGTCAAGTTCACAAGAGATTGGGTGAACTTAGGAGCACCGTAGTTCTACTCTCTCTCTCTCTCTCTCTATATATATATATATATATGAGGTTGGCTAGTATCAAATCAGTTGTTCCTGAGGTCCTGTGCAACTAAGTTGTTTTTCAATTTTCGAAGGCTAAAACGTCGATCCAAACCGTTAGATGTGATCTCTATATTAAAATGTGCTTGGAGATCAAATTTTACATTTTTTGGAATTTTTTTACTATTTATTAAGCCACTTTGAAAAACGCTAATCCAACGGTGGCTTCACCAAACAGTAAAACTAGAAGCCACCGTTGGATCAGCGATTTTTAAAGTGGCTTAATAAATAGTAAAAAAATTCCAAAGTACAAACTATATAGTGGATGATTGGGATCTAAAGTAGGGATGATGGAAGTGACAACGATTTTAGTTTCATCCTTAGAAAAATGGTTGAGCGCCAATTAAAGAATATGCTCTCCCTTATCATAGTTCGGAGGCAACCAAACATACACTTTTTGTTCTTCCTTTGCCTCTGCGGTTGCCATTGATGATTCATTTTCTCTCTTTTGATTTTCCTCAATTTCTTTCTCATGTAGTTTCTCCCTTCTCTGCAACTCCTTAATTAATTCAAAATGTTGAGTTAGTTTTTATTGAATATATACCAATTTTACACCATACATTATCATTATCATTTACTTTAAGGAAATTTTTTTTTACTCCAATAGCTGATAACATTTTTGTGGGTGTTTCAATTGATACCTTCTAATTAAATTTGTCTTCTAAAAGTCTTTCTGTATTATTTTTTTTATTTGTTTATTAGTTCTAAAGTCAATTCTTATTAGTATTAAATTTTTGTAATTAAGTTGAAATCATGCTTCATGACTATGCTAATATTCCAGTCACTCCCGATAAAGTAATTATATTATATATATCATGCTAACTTTTTTTCAGTTAGGTCATTAAGGTACTTATTCATCTACATATTTTTAGAATACTAAAAGAATAATATTTTAGAAAATAATCAAAACAACAAAGATAGAGGGGCCGAGATCATTCCCTTTGATGTAATAGATCTTCGGTAGAAAAAAATTTTAGGGAAATCTTATCTATGATTTTTCTTAGGTAGTAAGAGCAAACACTTAGAAATTCAATTGAAAGAAAAGAAATTGAAATCAATATGAAAAAGTAAAAGAAAAATTTAAAAATTGAAATAAAATATAGATTTATGATCAAGAATAAGTGGAATGATGCACCTCTTCAGATGTAGATGTAGCATGTGTCAAATCTGATTTGGGATACCTAATAAGGCCAAAAAATACACATGTCATCAAATCTTATGTGATTATTGAAAATTAGATATAACCAACCAGAACTTGAGTAACCCAATAATTAAGCCAACTCGAAATACAAAGAACTCAACCTGAACCAAAAGGATTAAAGCTCTATTTCTTCAAATCAGTATGCATTTTTCTTTCTCTATCTTTTGATAATGTGTACAAAATGACCTGAGTAGTGAGGACAAACCCCCAAATAAGTTTACCCAAAGCTCAGTTAACCGAAGGGCTAGTGAGATCCTATCTAAAAAGCACTAAGATAAAATTAAACCCAACCCAAAATGAGCAGAAATTTTATATAAGCTAGTATATATATATGGTTGGAGACTATATCAGAAAAGTTGACCTGAATCTAAAATTATCCACCCCCCTAACTGTACTCAAAGCACCTATCCGCATCACTCAACCTAACATGGCAAATAGTCAAGTAGCAAATGTTTTGCCCAGTTGTCAGTAACCAACGCAATGTAATCACATGGGAAACTTACAAAAGCTTAATAGTACCTAGTCAGTTGCAGATTTCCTTCAAGATTTATAAACCATATATTGCAAGTTTGGTTTGCCTTCTCTGCCAGAGTTGCTGATGTTATACTGCATTTGAAATGGTGCCAGAAATCAACATCGAGGAAATCTTCCATGTTCCAACTTTTTTGCTACTAATGATTTTCAATCATCACAGGTAAACTCAAATGATAATAGTATGGTCTGGTACAAAGATTCCCAAATTTACAAAGACTAATTAGGCTTTGATGAATAGTATAGCAATTATCCTTAGCTGTGTAGTATGGCCGTAATGGAGGATCAAATCAATTCAATCTCATGTATCAGACGAAAGCTATCTTTGAGATATCCTATTGTTGCATCCCCAGCAGAACAGACTGTACATGTACTTAATTGTTGATTCAGACTAATTTTTTGCAGTTCTAATTATGTAAAGTAAAAAAAAAATCAAGATGTCCATGAGTATCTTATATTAATACTTGTCTGGAGAAAACCACATTACAAGATTCTTGATTGCCTTTAAGTTAATCAACCCTAAAATCGCTTCTACTTGATCACCATCTTTCTCGTGCATCAGTTTCTCTGCTTTAACCTGCATTCAAGTGAAACAGTGGACACAGTGCAATAGTGTATATTTAATAACACATTGAGGTTCATTCAAAACCAAAACTGTAATTAACTTTTTGAAGTTTTCATCAGGAGATATCCTAATGACCTCTACTGACTGAGAGGAGATTTTTTGTTATCTACAAAGATATCATGTCATGGATTCCCAAGTGAAGAAGAAAAGAAAAGACATATATGTAAACTAAAGTTAATTAATTAAAACTAAATTCACCTTTTGTATTGCACACTGAACCAGATGTTTGTCTAGAGTTTTACTCCATCCATTCATAAATGCATCTGTTTCAGAATGGAAACAATTGCATGAGTATGACATTAAATGCAACGGGACTTGTTTGATTATTTGGACTCTTCTGGTACATAAAATTAGTTATGAATGAGATAAATTTCCATTTACTACCAGAAAAAGAATCAAGATAAGAATTAAAACCAATTAACATTAATCTTGTAATAGGAGATTTAGCTTTCCAAACTTCAGAATCAAATTTTTATAAAATTAGAAAAATTCAGAATTGAGGGACTTTGTGTGAGAAGCGAGTTGCCCAAGCACAACCATAAAACAATATAATTTACAATACTCTTAGAAGATAACAAAAATCTTTCAAAATTAAAATGATTGCAGCAGAATTGGTAAACAATATACAAACTCACAAAATCCTGGACAATTGTAATATTTAGTAGGGATGATGGAAGTGACAACGATTTTGGTTCCATCCTTTGAAAAATGGCTCAGCGCCCATGAAAGAATATGCTTCCCTTGATCATAGATTGGAGGCAAACAAACATACACCTATTGTTCTTCCTTTACCTCTGTGGTTGCCATTGATGGCTAAGCACCAATGAAAAACCTTGTTATAAGAAACCACCACCTCCAAAACGAAACCAAATAATATGAGACAAAGAGAACAAATAATGATGAAATAAAAAATAAAATAAAAAAAAGAGGAGATATCCAAATCGATTACCAGTTGAAACTATATAGGATCTGGCTCTGCAAGAAAAGCCTAGATCCTTTGTCGATAGAGAGAGATAGAGAGACGATGGAGCAAGGAAACCCTAGTCTCAGTCTCAGAGAGGAAAGGGCGGGCAGAAGCGATCGGAACCAAGACCCGAAAAATGGAGAACGAAGAAAGGGTCGCAGAGAGTGAGAGTGAGAGACGGTCCCATTTGTTAAAACCAATTCTATTTAAAAGAAAAAAAAATCCTAATTTTGGGCCTTATCGCCAAACGACTTCACATCCAGTGCATTGAATCTTTTACAATTAGTGGATCTGGACCATTCTTTTTAGTTTGGCTCGAATCTCAAAGTCTAGTAATACTGCCCCAATTTTCCGTGAATCTCAAACCGAAAATTGAGCCCATCCTCTGTAGTAATGGAGAGGATACAGATCCTTGCCAAACAGACGGTCTGTTCGGTTTCAAAATTTTCTGAGTCTGACAAATGAATTATTTGAATTCGATTTAGCGGGATCAAAATTTCACAATTCAGAAATAATTCGAGTATAATTCGAGAATGATTTGGTTTCAGAAAAAAGTAAAAAAAAATTATGTGTTTATTTTAATTTTTTATATTTCAGCATTTTAAAAAAAAATTGGAGGAAAAGTATTTGAGAAGTCCATGATTCTTAATGTACATATAATATATTTTTCTTTTCTATTGACATTCATAATCTTCGTATCGAATGGAATTATATAATAAAAAAATGATTTAAATTGAGATGGTGCCACCTGGTGGGGCCGCTTAGACCCCTCAAAATTCAAAAATTGCGGCTCAATCTTCTCACCTACATGACGGGTCCTGCACGAATTATAATTACGGATGGTGTTGTTTGATTATAATATTTTTAAGTCATAATCAAGTGGGACAATTTTTAATTATCTGTTCAACTTACACTTTCTTTTAATTACATATAACTAATTATTTTTAATAAATGAAAATGATATAAAACATTATCCAATAAAAAATACTTAAATAAATTATAATTACAAATTTAAAAATAAGAATTTACATGCAATAGTATTTTGTACAATTCAACAAGACATATATATTCAATGATGCATAAGCATAACTTATTATGTTTTGAGGTATAAAATATGTGAAAATAAAATTGTGCTATATTTTGCAGCCGAACACTATTTTGACCGATATGATTTTTATATTGATGATCAAAATATTTTTGATAGCCTGTATCCAACTAAATAAAATTTAAATTTATTATTTATCGTATCTAGATAAACTTTAAATTTATTGTTTATCGAATCATTAGGTTATCCTATTTGGAATTTAGAGCAGGTCCCATGCCCATCGATTGCATCAAGATCCGTGTGATATACATTAAAATCTGTGCCAGTTTGTTTCAATTTCTGTGCTCACATATCTTAATGCTAATTATACGATGATAGAACTAATTGAACCTAAAAGGAGGCCCGATGCCCATCGGACCTACTCCTATCTCTTCTATTGGCGCTGATAATTAAACAGCGTCAGGATGATTTTTCCTATGGTTATTACTCTGCAGAGAATCGTGCAGCGAGTTAAAAACCAGATGATGGAAAGGAAACTTACGAGGCAAAAGCGTTCACTGCATGAAAAGAGGAGCAGAAAAGCAAAACAAGTAGGAAACGGTGCTCCCGTGATGAAAATCCGAATTTCTTTTTTTTACTTAGTACCCCAATTAATCGATGTTAAACAAACACCATCCAACCATTCAAAATTCAGTTCCTACCGGTCCAATTTGATGTGCGGACTGAGTATGCATCGGTGGTAGGAACTGAATTCCGATGATTTGGATGGTGATTGTTTAATTATGATTTATTAGAGTACTAACTAAAAAAATTTCGGGATAAAACATTTAAAGTGGATCTGATCATATTTGGCATCCTTTTAATGTGTTCACATGCCGAAATATTTATTAATACCACTGTTAAAAAATATATATATAAATTATGAGAAATTCGAAAAATATTAGGACTCAACGTTAATTTACGGTTTCATTTTTGGAGCTGCATATTGAATTAGAGTCCTCTAAAAACCTAAAAATGCACTATAATATACTAATAATTAGATTTCTGGGGCCTCTAATTCAATCTGTGGACTTCAAAAATGGAGCCCCAGATTGAATTAGAGGCCCTGGTATTTTTTTTAATTCCCCAATTTTAGTTGTGTTTTCGTTTATTTTCTTTTTAAATGATCTAAGCCTTAGCCAAAGGTAGCTAAGCCACCTCTATAATTGTAAAGTTTTAACTTTACGTATAGGAATTTAATTCAATTTTATCTTTTTTAAACATTTTATATAGTCTAGCCACCCTCAACAAATCACAAATATTTAGTTGTAGCCTAGTGGTTAAGAGGTCTTGGGTTTAAATTCCATTCACTTCAAATGTGTATTTGAACTTTCACCCACTCCTATCAAAATTTTATAGTTTCGCCCCTGGTGGGAAATATAGCATGGGGGAGCCGCCTCCGTCACAGAACTATTCAGAACACGTGTCGATTACGTGCCATGACTTGTGTGTCATGTGCATTGACCATTCGCATGCCGTGACCATCTTTAGAAAATTTGGTACGGCATGACACATCGCACGAAAGATCTAGTCACGACACAACACGGCACGGCACATGGTCATGTGAGTCATGTGTAATTAAAACCGTTATATCTTGACCAAATAGTGACTCTTGAATAAACTAACATAAATTATGATTAAATAATCACACAAGTCACGTTTGGTCACGACACGTTTGGACACGACGTGACTCACGTACTGTGACCTTTCGCTTGTCCTGACCACCTCTTGACATTTTAATCATGACACGACACAAACACGTGAAAAATTAACTTAATCACGACACAAGACTGAAGTCATGGCACGGCGTGGCACAACATGTTTTTTCCGCTACATTTACATTCATGTACATGTTTTGTGCAATATCAATCCAAATTTCTCGAAGCTATGTCCAAATTAGTTCTAATTTGCATTTTACCATTATACGAGTTCAACTGAGATCATTTTAATTTTGAAAGTAATCCAATCAATTTATACTCGTATATTTGATGATATTTCAGATTTTGGTTATAATCAATTTGTACAATATGTATGCTTGCGATATTTGCAAATGCATCTTTGAACTTCAGTAATTAGCTTTAACTTAAGAAATAAGTATTATTATATAATGAGACTTTTGCTCGTAAACTTGTTATCCATGAAAACTTCTACTGTGCAGATAAGATAAGAGATACAAAAAATAAGACATTTTTTTTCTTGTTAATTTATCTATTTGATAACGTAGTAAAAAGAAAAAAGAAAAGAGAGAACACAGAGACTGATAATGTACTACAATACGAATTACGGCCTATTGAGGGACAAAAACAGAATAAACAACAATTAGGAAAGAACATGCATGAGAGAAACAAGATAATTACATCACATAATTATTTCAAGAAATTTGTTGCTAAGCTTGGCAGAATTTTTTATTAATATCCATAATTAAATAAAATATTACAAAAATGCCCACAGATTTTTTTTGTTTTTTGTTTAAATGCCCGGACCGTCAAACTTCAATACAACTTGAACCGTATGACAGATTAAGATTGTAGGTGCTGGTCAAGCCATTCCTGGATGGCAGAACGAAGAACATGATTTGGAATCAGATCGTGATGAGGAAGCACCAGATTTGTCATAGGCGATGTGTTACGTCCTCTGTTCAACCATGCCTTGATTGCCTCAGCTTCATATGTAAACCCATCTGCTGCGATAAATGGATTCTTCATGATTTCCTATAAGAATGGTTGAAAGGCCATTAAACTGCCAGGAAAATAGATAACCAAAAGAGTGTCTTGGCATTTATATGCTGCAAAAAAAGGCTACTGATAACCAAAGCAATAGTCTAATGCAATACCATGAAAATAGAAGGGGAAATTATATATATACCTGCATTATTGGACATATAAAATGTGATGGTACATGTCCTTTATTGTGAAATTGTGAAGCAACCTTTACCAAGGGTTCAATCATGGCCCAAACCTGACTCATATCAGGGCGTCGTCTTCTGGATATATCAGCACATCTGAGACCCAGTTTAGCTAACTTTTTGGCTAAGTCAAACTGCCATTTTCCAGCAGATTGGTCAACTATAGACAACAACTTACCAGCTCGCATGCTTTCTTGCACTTCACTTGCAATGTTTAGTGCGCGCTTTCCTGTCAGAAGACGAAGCACTATTATACCAAAGGAGTAAACATCGGATTTTGGTGTCAGTTCCCCAGTTAAAAGAAATTGGGGGTCAATATATGCAAATGTTCCTGCAGGATGAGTAGTACGATATAAGGCAGTTATGTTTGTATCAGATTGCTTTATTATCTTGGAAATGCCAAAGTCGCTGAGTTTACTGATGAAGTTTGCATCAAGAAGAATATTATCTGGTTTGAGGTCGCCATGGATCACAAGGTGTGGTTTATTTGAGTGGAGGAATACAAGACCTAAGCAAATTTCACTGATGATGCGAATCCGGGCTTGCCATGTAAGAGAAGAGGTGTTATCAGCACATTTTAACCAGTCCTCAAGGCTTCCATTAGGCAAAAACTCATAAACGAGTGTCGAGATTACTGAACATGATCCTATTAGGTTGACAATGTTTGGGTGTCTAATTCTATTAAGAATTGCAACCTGTAAGAATAAAACAGAATTTGCTGTTGACAACTTTGAATTTATTTTTTATGAAATAGAGTCCATATAATAAAGATAATAAATTGGATACCAGCACTGGTAGGTGAGAATTAAAATGATTAAAGAAATTTTATGAACTGTAATTTGGATTGGTTGACACCTCAATTAAGTAGGCTTCCACTAGTATATGAATTGCCGCCTTAAATGTTATGAGTTATAGCAAAACTAATGTACGTAGTATTACTATCTTTAGCATAATATGTTACCTCTTGCTGGAACTCTGATAACCCTTGTAAGCTCTCTGAATTCAACTTCTTTATTGCCACCGTGGTTCTATGGAGAGAGCCTTTATAGACGTATCCAAAACCACCCACTCCTATCTTCAACGAATCACTAAAATTTTGAGTTGCTTGTTCCATCTCACTCAATGAAAACTGGGAGCTCAGTACCATATCAGAATTAGCAAAAGAGTGCTCTTTCAGTTTTCTCAATTCTTGAGCCTCTTTAATAGCATTATCACGCTCTTGCTTTAGCTTGTTATAATCTATTTCTAAATCAGAAATGCGTTTTTCCAATTCTTGCTTCTCCAATTTAAGTTGTTCGTTTCCCCTTTTAAGAATATCATTCTTGTCATTTTCTCTCTTTTGGATTTCATCAATTTCTTTCTGATGTAGTTTCTCCCTTCGAATTTGCTGCAATTATCAAAAAAAATTTACTTAGTTCTTTTGGTCTGATATTATATTTACTAACAAAATTTATACTGTGTAAATATAATATTCCATTTGATATAAGTTTCTTCAAGCATGAGACAGAGCCATATTTAAACCCTGAATCAATCTATAAATCAGAATGTTAAATTACTTTTTTATTGAATATATATATATATATATGAATTTAGCACCATACTTTATCATTGTCATTTAATTTAAAGAAAATAAATTAAATTTACTCCAAAAAAACTGATAACATTTGTGTGGGTGTTTTAATTGCAACCTTTTAATTAAATTTGTCTTCTAAAAGTCGTTATGTATCTTTTGTTTATTTGTTTATTAGTTCTAAAGTCAATTTTTATTAGTAGTAAATATTTGTAATTAAGTTGAAATTATGCTTCATGACCATGCTTTCAGTAAAAAAAATTTAGGAAAATCTTATTTATTATTTTTCGTAGTTAGTAGAGGAAAGCCTTAGAATTTCAATTGAAAGAAAAGAAATTGTAATCAATTTGAATAAATAAGAAGGACAAAGAAAATTGAAAAATTGAAAAATTGAAATAAAATAAATAATTATGATAAAAAAATAAGTGGAATGATGCACCTCTTGAGATGTGGCCTGTGTCAAATCCGATTTGGGATACCTAATGAAGCCAAAAATACACGTCAGTAAACCTTATTTGATTATTAAAAAAAAATATATAACCAACCAGAAATCGACTAGTCCAATAATTAAGCCAATCCAAAATACATAGAACTCAACCTGAACAAAAAGGCCAATTAAAGCTCTATTTCTTATAATCAGTATGCATTTTTGTTTATATGTCTTTTGATAATGTGTACAAAATGAGCTTGTAGTGAGTACAGACCCCAAATAAGTTTACGCAAAGCTCAGTTAACCGAATGGCTAGTGAGATCCTAACGAATGTTTTGCCCAGTTGTCAGTAACCAACGCAATATAATCACATGGGAGACTTACAAAAACTTAATAGTACCTAGTGAATAGCAGATTTCCTTTAAGATCTATAAACCATATCTTGCATGTTGGGTTTGCCTTCTCTGCTACTAATCCTGGTATTTTTGAATAAGGCACACTGCATTTTAAAAGGTGCCAGAAATCAACACCGGGGAAATCTGTCATGTTCCAACTTTTTTGTTACTAAGGATTTTCAATGATCGCATGTACACTCAAATGATACCAGTTACCTACCAATAACAATCTTCAATGGCGTTGGTATGGTCCGGTACAAAGGTTACCAAATTTGCAAATTACGCCTAATTAGGCCTTGTTGAATAGTACTGCAATTATCCTCAACTGCATAGTATGGCCATAATGGAGGATCAAATAAATTTAATTTCATATATCAGACTGAAGCTATCTTTGAGATATCATATAAGGCCATCAAAGGTTAAAAAATTGTTGCACACCCAGCAGAACTGACTGCGTACTTAATTGTTGATTTAGGCTAATTTTTTGCAGTATTAATTATGTAAAGTAAAAAAATCAAGATGTGCATGACTTTCTTATCTTAATACCTGTTTGGAGATGACCACATTACAAGATTCTTGATCGCCTTTAAGTCAATCATCTCTAAAATCCCTTCTACTTGATCAGCTTTATAGTGTATCAATTTGTCAGCTTTAAACTGCATTCAAGTGAAACAATGGACACAGTGCATTAGAGTACATTTAGTAGCACATTGAGGTTCATTCAAAAACAAAACCGTAATTAACTTTTTGAAGTTTTTATCAAGAGATATCGTAATGACCTCTATTTACTGAGAGGATTTTTTTGTTACTTACAAAGATATCATGTCATGGCTCCAAGTGAAGCAAAAAAGAAAAGACATATGTGTACATTAAAGTTAATTAATTAAAATTAAATTTCACCTTTTTTACTGCACACTGAGCCAGATGTCGGTCTAGAGTGTTATTTAGTAATCGATCTGGTCAGGATGGAAACAATCGCATGAGTATGACATTTAAATGCAACAAGACTTGTTTGATTTTTTGGACTCTTCTGGTACATAAAATTGGTAATCAATGAGAAGCTTCCATTTACTACCAGAAAAGGAATGAAGATAAGGATTGGAACCAATTAACATTAATCTATTATGGGTAATTGGGGATTAGTTTTCCAAAATTAAAAATCATTTTTTTATAAAATTAGAAAATTTCAGCGAGGTGAACAAGCGCAATCATAAAACAATATGATCCACAACGCTCTCTGAATAAATTTATATTTCAAGTGAAGATAGCAAAAATCTTTCAAAATTAAAATAATTGCAGCAGCATTGGTATACAATATACAAACTCACTATAATCTAGATCATTGGTAGATGTAGTATAGACGATGACAGTGGCAACTATTTTAGTTTTATCCTTTGGAAAATGGCTGAGCGCCCATGAAAGAATATGCTTTCCTGCTTCATAATTCCCAGGCAAACAAACATACACCTTTTGTTCTTCCTTTACCTCTGCAGCTGCCATTAATTGATGATTCACTTATTGGATAAAAAGATCTTCCACTGAGACCATGTTACACGCAACCACCACCTCCAAAAGGAACAATAGAGAGATTAACAATTTAATGGCATTAATTATGTTTAGTTGAAAGACGCCAAAGAGAGGAGAAATCAACATTGCTAATAAAAGGGTTGACTTCACTCTTTGGGCTTCATGAATATGTCTCCTTTAATTTTCATTGGTTGCACAAATCATGTTCATCAGTTCGAAACAAAACCCTGAAAATAATGATGAAATCAAAAATTAAAAAACCAAGGAGATATCAAACTCAATTACCAGTAGAAAAAACAAGGAGACCTATGCCCGCTTGCATCGCCACATAGGATCCAACTCTCCAAGAAAACCCTAGATCATTTCTAGAGAGAGAGAGATGATGGAGCAAGGAAACATAAAACTAGAAGCGAGGAGAGGGGATTGGAACCAAGACAGGAAAAATGAAGAGAAAGAAGAAAGCGTGAGAGAGTTGACTTCACTCTTTTGGCTTCATTGAATATGTCAACTTAATTAATTTATTTTTTTTAAAACCCAAAACGGCATCATTACCCTGATCTTTCCAATTTGAGAACCACAATGCATAATTACAAGATTACAGTGTATAAATTCATATAACAAATCCACCCAAAGAGCAATAAATAATAATTTCAATTTTTCTA
>CAXKVW010000995.1:0-5000 GCA_964058825.1 Carex arenaria
CGAAAATTGAAACATCCGTCGGGGCTTCGTACACTGCGTTGTGTGTACGCGTGGCTGCATATGCATATGCTTCGGGGCAGGGCGCGCCACGCAACGACGCCCTGCCCCCAACCCGTCGGGACTTCGTACACTGCGTTGTGTGTACGCGTGGCTGCATATGCATATGCTTCGGGGCAGGGCGCGCCACGCAACGACGCCCTGCCCCCAACCCGTCGGGACTTCGTACACTGCGTTGTGTGTACGCGTGGCTGCATATGCATATGCTTCGGGGCAGGGCGCGCCACGCAAAGACGCCCTGCCCCCAACCCGTCGGGACTTCGTACACTGCGTTGTGTGTACGCGTGGCTGCATATGCATATGCTTCGGGGCAGGGCGCGCCACGCAAAGACGCCCTGCCCCCAACCCGTCGGGACATCGTACACTGCGTTGTGTGTACGCGTGGCTGCATATGCATATGCTTCGGGGCAGGGGGCGCCACGCAAAGACGCCCTGCCCCCAACCCGTCGGGACATCGTACACTGCGTTGTGTGTACGCGTGGCTGCATATGCATATGCTTCGGGGCAGGGCGCGCCACGCAAAGACGCCCTGCCCCCAACCCGTCGGGACATCGTACACTGCGTTGTGTGTACGCGTGGCTGCATATGCATATGCTTCGGGGCAGGGCGCGCCACGCAAAGACGCCCTGCCCCCAACCCGTCGGGACTTCGTACACTGCGTTGTGTGTACGCGTGGCTGCATATGCATATGCTTCGGGGCAGGGCGCGCCACGCAAAGACGCCCTGCCCCCAACCCGTCAGGACTTCGTACACTGCGTTGTGGCTACATATGCATATGCTTCGGGGCAGGGCGCGCCACACAAAGACGCCCGGCCCCCAACCCGTCGGGACTTCGTACACTGCGTTGGGTGTACGCGTGGCTGCATATGCATATGCTTCGGGGCAGGGCGCGCCACGCAAAGACGCCCTGCCCCCAACCCGTCGGGACTTCGTACACTGCGTTGTGTGTACGCGTGGCTGCATATGCATATGCTTCGGGGCAGGGCGCGCCACGCAAAGACGCCCTGCCCCCAACCCGTCGGGACTTCGTACACTGCGTTGTGTGTACACGTGGCTGCATATGCATATGCTTCGGGGCAGGGCGCGCCACGCAAAGACGCCCTGCCCCCAACCCGTCGGGACTTCGTACACTGCGTTGTGTGTACGCGTGGCTGCATATGCATATGCTTCGGGGCAGGGCGCGCCACGCAAAGACGCCCTGCCCCCAACCCGTCGGGACTTCGTACACTGCGTTGTGTGTACGCGTGGCTGCATATGCATATGCTTCGGGGCAGGGCGCGCCACGCAAAGACGCCCTGCCCCCAACCCGTCGGGACTTCGTACACTGCGTTGTGTGTACGCGTGGCTGCATATGCATATGCTTCGGGGCAGGGCGCGCCACGCAAAGACGCCCTGCCCCCAACCCGTCGGGACTTCGTACACTGCGTTGTGTGTACGCGTGGCTGCATATGCATATGCTTCGGGGCAGGGCGCGCCACGCAAAGACGCCCTGCCCCCAACCCGTCGGGACTTCGTACACTGCGTTGTGTGTACGCGTGGCTGCATATGCATTTGCTTCGGGGCAGGGCGCGCCACGGAAAGACGCCCTGCCCCCAACCCGTCGGGACTTCGTACACTGCGTTGTGTGTACGCGTGGCTGCATATGCATATGCTTCGGGGCAGGGCGCGCCACGCAAAGACGCCCTGCCCCCAACCCGTCGGGACTTCGTACACTGCGTTGTGTGTACGCGTGGCTGCATATGCATATGCTTCGGGGCAGGGCGCGCCACGCAAAGACGCCCTGCCCCCAACCCGTCGGGACTTCGGACACTGCGTTGTGTGTACGCGTGGCTGCATATGCATATGCTTCGGGGCAGGGCGCGCCACGCAAAGACGCCCTGCCCCCAACCCGTCGGGACATCGTACACTGCGTTGTGTGTACGCGTGGCTGCATATGCATATGCTTCGGGGCAGGGGGCGCCACGCAAAGACGCCCTGCCCCCAACCCGTCGGGACATCGTACACTGCGTTGTGTGTACGCGTGGCTGCATATGCATATGCTTCGGGGCAGGGCGCGCCACGCAAAGACGCCCTGCCCCCAACCCGTCGGGACTTCGTACACTGCGTTGTGTGTACGCGTGGCTGCATATGCATTTGCTTCGGGGCAGGGCGCGCCACGCAAAGACGCCCTGCCCCCAACCCGTCGGGACTTCGTACACTGCGTTGTGTGTACGCGTGGCTGCATATGCATATGCTTCCGGGCAGGGCTCGCCACGCAAAGACGCCCTGCCCCCAACCTGTCGGGACTTCGTACACTGCGTTGTGTGTACGCGTGGCTGCATATGCATATGCTTCCGAGCAGGGCGCGCCACGCAAAGACGCCCTGCCCCCAACCAGTCGGGACTTTCGGTTACTTCGGGCCATTTTTCGGCTGCTTCGGGCCATTTTTCGGCTGCTTCGGGACATTTTTCGGCTGCTTCGGGCCATTTTTCGGCTACTTCGGCTACATTTTGGCTACTTCAGGCCACATTTCGGCTACTTCGGGGACTTTCGGCTACTTCGGGCCATTTTTTGGCTACGTCAGGGACTTTCGGCTACTTCGGGCCATTTTTCGGCTACTTCGGCTACATTTCGGCTACTTCGGGCTACATTTCAGCTACTTCGGGTACTTTCAGCTACTTCGGGCCATTTTTCGGCTACCTCGGGCAATTTTTCAGCTACTTCGGCCACTTTTCGGCTACTTCGGGTCCTTTTTCGGCTACTTCGGGCACTTTCGGCTACTTCGGGCCATTTTTCAGCTATCTCAGGCAATTTTTCGGCTACTTCGGGCACCTATCGGCTACTTCGGGCACTTTTCGGCTACTTTCGGCTACTTCGGGTCATTTTTCGGCTACTTCGGGTCATTTTTCGTCTACTTCGGGCCATGTACACTCCCGTGCGTGTACCTCAGGGGCCATGTACACCACCCGGCCTGCACATGGAGGGGCACCCTTTCCGAAAATCCTTGCCCCCTAATAGGGAATATGCATTTTGGGTCTCCAGCCACGCCCAGGGTTACCACCCCCTGGAAATCCCCCAGGTTTCCCCCCCATTTTACTTAGAAGTGCTAACGCTAAGGGCGCTACTGCACCAACGCTACTTCGGGCCATTTTTCGGCTACTTCGGGCCATTTTTCGGCTACTTCGGGCCATTTTTCGGCTACTTCGGGCTACTTTTCAGCTACTTCGGGCCATTGTCCGGCTACTTCGGGCACTTTCGGCTACTTCGGGTCACTTTTCGGCTACTTCGGGCCATTTTTCGGCTACTTCGGGCACTTTTCGGCTACTTCGGGCCACTTTTCGGCTACTTCAGGCTACTTTTTGGCTACTTCGGGATACTTTCAGGCTACTTCGGGGCATTTTCCGGCTACTTCGGGCACTTTCCGCTACTTCGGGTCATTTTTCGGCTACTTCTGGCCAATTTTCGGCTACTTCGGGCCATTTTCGGCTACTTCGGGCCTTTTTTCGGCTACTTCGACTACATTTTGGCTACTTCGGGCTACATTTCGGCTACTTCGGCTACATTTGGGCTACTTCGGCTACATTTTAGCTACTTCGGGGTACATTTCAGCTAATTCGGGGCCATTTTTCGGCTACTTCGGGCAATTTTCGGCTACTTCGGGCCAATTTTCGGCTACTACGGCTACATTTCGGCTACTTCGGGCTACATTTCGGCTACTTCGGGCACTTTCAGCTACGTCAAGTCATTTTTCGGCTACTTCGGGCACTTTCGGCTACTTCGGGCCATTTTTCGGCTACTTCGGGCAATTTTCGGCTACTTCGGGCAATTTTCGGCTACTTCGGTCCATTTTTTGGCTACTTCGGGCCATTTTCCGTCTACTACGGGCACTTTCGGCTACTTCGGGTCATTTTTCGGCTACTTCGGGTCATTTTTCGGCTACTTCGGGTCATTTTTCGGCTACTTCGGGCACTTTTCGGCTATTTCGGGCCATTTTTCGGCTACTTCAGGCCACCTTTCGGCTACTTCGGGCCATTTTCCGGCTACTTCGGGCACTTTCAGCTACTTCGGGCCATTTTTCGGCTACTTCGGCTACATTTTGGCTACTTCGGCTACATTTTGGCTACTTCGGGCTACATTTCGGCTACTTCGGGCTACATTTCGGCTACTTCGGGCCATTTTTTTGCTACGTCGGGGACTTTCGGCTACTTCGGGCTATATTTCGGCTACTTCGGGCCATTTTTCGGCTACTTCGGGGCAATTTTCGGCTACTTCGGAGCAATTTTCGGCTACTTCGGGCCAATTTTCGGCTACTTCGGCTACATTTCAGCTACTTCGGGCTACATTTCGGCTACTTGGGGCACTTTCAGCTACGTCAGGTCATTTTTCGGCTACTTCGGGCACTTTCGGCTACTTGGGGACATTTTTCGGCTACTTCGGGCAATTTTCGGCTACTTCGGGCCATTTTTCGGCTACTTCGGGCTACTTCTCGGCTACTTCGGGCACTTTTCGGCTACTTCGGGCCATTTCTCGGCTACTTCGGGCTACTTTTTGGCTACTTCGATCCATTTTCCGGCTACTTTGGGCACTTTCGGCTACTTCGGGCACTTTCGGCTACTTCGGGTCATTTTTCGGCTACTTCGGCTACATTTCGGCTACTTCGGGCTACATTTCGGCTACTTCGGGCTACATTTCGGCTACTTCGGGGACTTTTGGCTACTTCTGGCCATTTTTTTGCTACGTCGGGAACTTTCGGCTACTTCGGGCCATTTTTCGGCTACTTCGGGCCAATTTTCGGCTAGTTCGGCTACATTTCGGCTACTTCGGGCTACATTTCGGCTACTTCGGGCTACATTTCGGCTACTTTGGGCCATGTACACTCCCATTTGTGCACATGAGGGGGCACCCTTCTTGAAAATCTTGCCCCCCTAATAGGGAATATGCATTTTTAGGCTCTAGCCACCCCT
>CAXKVW010000995.1:15000-20000 GCA_964058825.1 Carex arenaria
CGTGGCTGCATATGCATATGCTTCGGGGCAGGGGGCGCCACGCAAAGACGCCCTGCCCCCAACCCGTCGGGACATCGTACACTGCGTTGTGTGTACGCGTGGCTGCATATGCATATGCTTCGGGGCAGGGCGCGCCACGCAAAGACGCCCTGCCCCCAACCCGTCGGGACATCGTACACTGCGTTGTGTGTACGCGTGGCTGCATATGCATATGCTTCGGGGCAGGGCGCGCCACGCAAAGACGCCCTGCCCCCAACCCGTCGGGACTTCGTACACTGCGTTGTGTGTACGCGTGGCTGCATATGCATATGCTTCGGGGCAGGGCGCGCCACGCAAAGACGCCCTGCCCCCAACCCGTCGGGACTTCGTACACTGCGTTGTGTGTACGCGTGGCTGCATATGCATATGCTTCGGGGCAGGGCACGCCACGCAAAGACGCCCTGCCCCCAACCCGTCGGGACTTCGTACACTGCGTTGTGTGTACGCGTGGCTGCATATGCATATGCTTCGGGGCAGGGCGCGCCACGCAAAGACGCCCTGCCCCCAACCCGTCAGGACATCGTACACTGCGTTGTGTGTACGCGTGGCTGCATATGCATATGCTTCGGGGCAGGGGGCGCCACGCAAAGACGCCCTGCCCCCAACCCGTCGGGACATCGTACACTGCGTTGTGTGTACGCGTGGCTGCATATGCATATGCTTCGGGGCAGGGCGCGCCACGCAAAGACGCCCTGCCCCCAACCCGTCGGGACTTCGTACACTGCGTTGTGTGTACGCGTGGCTGCATATGCATATGCTTCGGGGCAGGGCGCGCCACGCAAAGACGCCCTGCCCCCAACCCGTTGGGACTTCGTACACTGCGTTGTGGCTACATATGCATATGCTTCGGGGCAGGACGCGCCACACAAAGACGCCCGGCCCCCAACCCGTCGGGACTTCGTACACTGCGTTGGGTGTACGCGTGGCTGCATATGCATATGCTTCGGGGCAGGGCGCGCCACGCAAAGACGCCCTGCCCCCAACCCGTCGGGACTTCGTACACTGCGTTGTGTGTACGCGTGGCTGCATATGCATATGCTTCGGGGCAGGGCGCGCCACGCAAAGACGCCCTGCCCCCAACCCGTCGGGACTTCGTACACTGCGTTGTGTGTACACGTGGCTGCATATGCATATGCTTCGGGGCAGGGCGCGCCACGCAAAGACGCCCTGCCCCCAACCCGTCGGGACTTCGTACACTGCGTTGTGTGTACGCGTGGCTGCATATGCATATGCTTCGGGGCAGGGCGCGCCACGCAAAGACGCCCTGCCCCCAACCCGTCGGGACTTCGTACACTGCGTTGTGTGTACGCGTGGCTGCATATGCATATGCTTCGGGGCAGGGCGCGCCACGCAAAGACGCCCTGCCCCCAACCCGTCGGGACTTCGTACACTGCGTTGTGTGTACGCGTGGCTGCATATGCATATGCTTCGGGGCAGGGCGCGCCACGCAAAGACGCCCTGCCCCCAACCCGTCGGGACTTCGTACACTGCGTTGTGTGTACGCGTGGCTGCATATGCATATGCTTCGGGGCAGGGCGCGCCACGCAAAGACGCCCTGCCCCCAACCCGTCGGGACTTCGTACACTGCGTTGTGTGGACGCGTGGCTGCATATGCATTTGCTTCGGGGCAGGGCGCGCCACGCAAAGACGCCCTGCCCCCAACCCGTCGGGACTTCGTACACTGCGTTGTGTGTACGCGTGGCTGCATATGCATATGCTTCGGGGCAGGGCGCGCCACGCAAAGACGCCCTGCCCCCAACCCGTCGGGACTTCGTACACTGCGTTGTGTGTACGCGTGGCTGCATATGCATATGCTTCCGGGCAGGGCTCGCCACGCAAAGACGCCCTGCCCCCAACCTGTCGGGACTTCGTACACTGCGTTGTGTGTACGCGTGGCTGCATATGCATATGCTTCCGAGCAGGGCGCGCCACGCAAAGACGCCCTGCCCCCAACCAGTCGGGACTTTCGGTTACTTCGGGCCATTTTTCGGCTGCTTCGGGCCATTTTTCGGCTGCTTCGGGACATTTTTCGGCTGCTTCGGGCCATTTTTCGGCTACTTCGGCTACATTTTGGCTACTTCAGGCCACATTTCGGCTACTTCGGGGACTTTCGGCTACTTCGGGCCATTTTTTGGCTACGTCAGGGACTTTCGGCTACTTCGGGCCATTTTTCGGCTACTTCGGCTACATTTCGGCTACTTCGGGCTACATTTCAGCTACTTCGGGTACTTTCAGCTACTTCGGGCCATTTTTCGGCTACCTCGGGCAATTTTTCAGCTACTTCGGCCACTTTTCGGCTACTTCGGGTCCTTTTTCGGCTACTTCGGGCACTTTCGGCTACTTCGGGCCATTTTTCAGCTATCTCAGGCAATTTTTCGGCTACTTCGGGCACCTATCGGCTACTTCGGGCACTTTTCGGCTACTTTCGGCTACTTCGGGTCATTTTTCGGCTACTTCGGGTCATTTTTCGTCTACTTCGGGCCATGTACACTCCCGTGCGTGTACCTCAGGGGCCATGTACACCACCCGGCCTGCACATGGAGGGGCACCCTTTCCGAAAATCCTTGCCCCCTAATAGGGAATATGCATTTTGGGTCTCCAGCCACGCCCAGGGTTACCACCCCCTGGAAATCCCCCAGGTTTCCCCCCCATTTTACTTAGAAGTGCTAACGCTAAGGGCGCTACTGCACCAACGCTACTTCGGGCCATTTTTCGGCTACTTCGGGCCATTTTTCGGCTACTTCGGGCCATTTTTCGGCTACTTCGGGCTACTTTTCAGCTACTTCGGGCCATTGTCCGGCTACTTCGGGCACTTTCGGCTACTTCGGGTCACTTTTCGGCTACTTCGGGCCATTTTTCGGCTACTTCGGGCACTTTTCGGCTACTTCGGGCCACTTTTCGGCTACTTCAGGCTACTTTTTGGCTACTTCGGGATACTTTCAGGCTACTTCGGGGCATTTTCCGGCTACTTCGGGCACTTTCCGCTACTTCGGGTCATTTTTCGGCTACTTCTGGCCAATTTTCGGCTACTTCGGGCCATTTTCGGCTACTTCGGGCCTTTTTTCGGCTACTTCGACTACATTTTGGCTACTTCGGGCTACATTTCGGCTACTTCGGCTACATTTGGGCTACTTCGGCTACATTTTAGCTACTTCGGGGTACATTTCAGCTAATTCGGGGCCATTTTTCGGCTACTTCGGGCAATTTTCGGCTACTTCGGGCCAATTTTCGGCTACTACGGCTACATTTCGGCTACTTCGGGCTACATTTCGGCTACTTCGGGCACTTTCAGCTACGTCAAGTCATTTTTCGGCTACTTCGGGCACTTTCGGCTACTTCGGGCCATTTTTCGGCTACTTCGGGCAATTTTCGGCTACTTCGGGCAATTTTCGGCTACTTCGGTCCATTTTTTGGCTACTTCGGGCCATTTTCCGTCTACTACGGGCACTTTCGGCTACTTCGGGTCATTTTTCGGCTACTTCGGGTCATTTTTCGGCTACTTCGGGTCATTTTTCGGCTACTTCGGGCACTTTTCGGCTATTTCGGGCCATTTTTCGGCTACTTCAGGCCACCTTTCGGCTACTTCGGGCCATTTTCCGGCTACTTCGGGCACTTTCAGCTACTTCGGGCCATTTTTCGGCTACTTCGGCTACATTTTGGCTACTTCGGCTACATTTTGGCTACTTCGGGCTACATTTCGGCTACTTCGGGCTACATTTCGGCTACTTCGGGCCATTTTTTTGCTACGTCGGGGACTTTCGGCTACTTCGGGCTATATTTCGGCTACTTCGGGCCATTTTTCGGCTACTTCGGGGCAATTTTCGGCTACTTCGGAGCAATTTTCGGCTACTTCGGGCCAATTTTCGGCTACTTCGGCTACATTTCAGCTACTTCGGGCTACATTTCGGCTACTTGGGGCACTTTCAGCTACGTCAGGTCATTTTTCGGCTACTTCGGGCACTTTCGGCTACTTGGGGACATTTTTCGGCTACTTCGGGCAATTTTCGGCTACTTCGGGCCATTTTTCGGCTACTTCGGGCTACTTCTCGGCTACTTCGGGCACTTTTCGGCTACTTCGGGCCATTTCTCGGCTACTTCGGGCTACTTTTTGGCTACTTCGATCCATTTTCCGGCTACTTTGGGCACTTTCGGCTACTTCGGGCACTTTCGGCTACTTCGGGTCATTTTTCGGCTACTTCGGCTACATTTCGGCTACTTCGGGCTACATTTCGGCTACTTCGGGCTACATTTCGGCTACTTCGGGGACTTTTGGCTACTTCTGGCCATTTTTTTGCTACGTCGGGAACTTTCGGCTACTTCGGGCCATTTTTCGGCTACTTCGGGCCAATTTTCGGCTAGTTCGGCTACATTTCGGCTACTTCGGGCTACATTTCGGCTACTTTGGGCCATGTACACTCCCATTTGTGCACATGAGGGGGCACCCTTCTTGAAAATCTTGCCCCCCTAATAGGGAATATGCATTTTTAGGCTCTAGCCACCCCTTGGGTTACCACCCCCTCCAAATCCCCCATGTTAAAAATAAGGGTGTTGAACTATTTTTTTACCCGATTTTTCGACCGGTTTCACTTCTTATCCAATTTTTTTTTTAAATTTCAAATTTTTTGAAAATTTCAAATTTTTTCGAATTTCAAATTTTTTCGGAAATCAATTTTTTTCAAATTTCAATTTTTTTCTAATTTCAAAATTTTTCAAATTTCAAAATTTTCAAATTTCAAAATTTTTCTCGAATTTCAAAATTTTTTATTTTTTCGTGGCAACCCCGGCTCGGACTCCCGCTGCACCGACGCTGGGGGCTGTCAGCACCGACGCTGGGGCTGTCCGCACTAACGCTGGGGGCTGTCACACTAACGCTGGGTGCTGTCAGCCCCGACGCTGGGGCTGTCAGCACTAACGCTGGGCGCTGTCAGCACCGACGCTGGGGCTATCAGCACCGACGCTGG
>CAXKVW010000995.1:40000-45000 GCA_964058825.1 Carex arenaria
CCACGCAAAGACGCCCTGCCCCCAACCCGTCGGGACTTCGTACACTGCGTTGTGTGTCCGCGTGGCTGCATATGCATATGCTTCGGGGCAGGGCGCGCCACGCAAAGACGCCCTGCCCCCAACCCGTCGGGACATCGTACACTGCGTTGTGTGTACGCGTGGCTGCATATGCATATGCTTCGGGGCAGGGGGCGCCACGCAAAGACGCCCTGCCCCCAACCCGTCGGGACATCGTACACTGCGTTGTGTGTACGCGTGGCTGCATATGCATATGCTTCGGGGCAGGGCGCGCCACGCAAAGACGCCCTGCCCCCAACCCGTCGGGACATCGTACACTGCGTTGTGTGTACGCGTGGCTGCATATGCATATGCTTCGGGGCAGGGCGCGCCACGCAAAGACGCCCTGCCCCCAACCCGTCGGGACTTCGTACACTGCGTTGTGTGTACGCGTGGCTGCATATGCATATGCTTCGGGGCAGGGCGCGCCACGCAAAGACGCCCTGCCCCCAACCCGTTGGGACTTCGTACACTGCGTTGTGGCTACATATGCATATGCTTCGGGGCAGGGCGCGCCACACAAAGACGCCCGGCCCCCAACCCGTCGGGACTTCGTACACTGCGTTGGGTGTACGCGTGGCTGCATATGCATATGCTTCGGGGCAGGGCGCGCCACGCAAAGACGCCCTGCCCCCAACCCGTCGGGACTTCGTACACTGCGTTGTGTGTACGCGTGGCTGCATATGCATATGCTTCGGGGCAGGGCGCGCCACGCAAAGACGCCCTGCCCCCAACCCGTCGGGACTTCGTACACTGCGTTGTGTGTACACGTGGCTGCATATGCATATGCTTCGGGGCAGGGCGCGCCACGCAAAGACGCCCTGCCCCCAACCCGTCGGGACTTCGTACACTGCGTTGTGTGTACGCGTGGCTGCATATGCATATGCTTCGGGGCAGGGCGCGCCACGCAAAGACGCCCTGCCCCCAACCCGTCGGGACTTCGTACACTGCGTTGTGTGTACGCGTGGCTGCATATGCATATGCTTCGGGGCAGGGCGCGCCACGCAAAGACGCCCTGCCCCCAACCCGTCGGGACTTCGTACACTGCGTTGTGTGTACGCGTGGCTGCATATGCATATGCTTCGGGGCAGGGCGCGCCACGCAAAGACGCCCTGCCCCCAACCCGTCGGGACTTCGTACACTGCGTTGTGTGTACGCGTGGCTGCATATGCATATGCTTCGGGGCAGGGCGCGCCACGCAAAGACGCCCTGCCCCCAACCCGTCGGGACTTCGTACACTGCGTTGTGGGTACGCGTGGCTGCATATGCATATGCTTCGGGGCAGGGCGCGCCACGCAAAGACGCCCTGCCCCCAACCCGTCAGGACATCGTACACTGCGTTGTGTGTACGCGTGGCTGCATATGCATATGCTTCGGGGCAGGGGGCGCCACGCAAAGACGCCCTGCCCCCAACCCGTCGGGACATCGTACACTGCGTTGTGTGTACGCGTGGCTGCATATGCATATGCTTCGGGGCAGGGCGCGCCACGCAAAGACGCCCTGCCCCCAACCCGTCGGGACTTCGTACACTGCGTTGTGTGTACGCGTGGCTGCATATGCATATGCTTCGGGGCAGGGCGCGCCACGCAAAGACGCCCTGCCCCCAACCCGTCGGGACTTCGTACACTGCGTTGTGTGTACGCGTGGCTGCATATGCATATGCTTCGGGGCAGGGCGCGCCACGCAAAGACGCCCTGCCCCCAACCCGTCGGGACTTCGTACACTGCGTTGTGTGTACGCGTGGCTGCATATGCATATGCTTCGGGGCAGGGCGCGCCACGCAAAGACGCCCTGCCCCCAACCCGTCGGGACATCGTACACTGCGTTGTGTGTACGCGTGGCTGCATATGCATATGCTTCGGGGCAGGGGGCGCCACGCAAAGACGCCCTGCCCCCAACCCGTCGGGACATCGTACACTGCGTTGTGTGTACGCGTGGCTGCATATGCATATGCTTCGGGGCAGGGCGCGCCACGCAAAGACGCCCTGCCCCCAACCCGTCGGGAGTTCGTACACTGCGTTGTGTGTACGCGTGGCTGCATATGCATATGCTTCGGGGCAGGGCGCGCCACGCAAAGACGCCCTGCCCCCAACCCGTTGGGACTTCGTACACTGCGTTGTGGCTACATATGCATATGCTTCGGGGCAGGGCGCGCCACACAAAGACGCCCGGCCCCCAACCCGTCGGGACTTCGTACACTGCGTTGGGTGTACGCGTGGCTGCATATGCATATGCTTCGGGGCAGGGCGCGCCACGCAAAGACGCCCTGCCCCCAACCCGTCGGGACTTCGTACACTGCGTTGTGTGTACGCGTGGCTGCATATGCATATGCTTCGGGGCAGGGCGCGCCACGCAAAGACGCCCTGCCCCCAACCCGTCGGGACTTCGTACACTGCGTTGTGTGTACACGTGGCTGCATATGCATATGCTTCGGGGCAGGGCGCGCCACGCAAAGACGCCCTGCCCCCAACCCGTCGGGACTTCGTACACTGCGTTGTGTGTACGCGTGGCTGCATATGCATATGCTTCGGGGCAGGGCGCGCCACGCAAAGACGCCCTGCCCCCAACCCGTCGGGACTTCGTACACTGCGTTGTGTGTACGCGTGGCTGCATATGCATATGCTTCGGGGCAGGGCGCGCCACGCAAAGACGCCCTGCCCCCAACCCGTCGGGACTTCGTACACTGCGTTGTGTGTACGCGTGGCTGCATATGCATATGCTTCGGGGCAGGGCGCGCCACGCAAAGACGCCCTGCCCCCAACCCGTCGGGACTTCGTACACTGCGTTGTGTGTACGCGTGGCTGCATATGCATATGCTTCGGGGCAGGGCGCGCCACGCAAAGACGCCCTGCCCCCAACCCGTCGGGACTTCGTACACTGCGTTGTGTGGACGCGTGGCTGCATATGCATTTGCTTCGGGGCAGGGCGCGCCACGCAAAGACGCCCTGCCCCCAACCCGTCGGGACTTCGTACACTGCGTTGTGTGTACGCGTGGCTGCATATGCATATGCTTCGGGGCAGGGCGCGCCACGCAAAGACGCCCTGCCCCCAACCCGTCGGGACTTCGTACACTGCGTTGTGTGTACGCGTGGCTGCATATGCATATGCTTCCGGGCAGGGCTCGCCACGCAAAGACGCCCTGCCCCCAACCTGTCGGGACTTCGTACACTGCGTTGTGTGTACGCGTGGCTGCATATGCATATGCTTCCGAGCAGGGCGCGCCACGCAAAGACGCCCTGCCCCCAACCAGTCGGGACTTTCGGTTACTTCGGGCCATTTTTCGGCTGCTTCGGGCCATTTTTCGGCTGCTTCGGGACATTTTTCGGCTGCTTCGGGCCATTTTTCGGCTACTTCGGCTACATTTTGGCTACTTCAGGCCACATTTCGGCTACTTCGGGGACTTTCGGCTACTTCGGGCCATTTTTTGGCTACGTCAGGGACTTTCGGCTACTTCGGGCCATTTTTCGGCTACTTCGGCTACATTTCGGCTACTTCGGGCTACATTTCAGCTACTTCGGGTACTTTCAGCTACTTCGGGCCATTTTTCGGCTACCTCGGGCAATTTTTCAGCTACTTCGGCCACTTTTCGGCTACTTCGGGTCCTTTTTCGGCTACTTCGGGCACTTTCGGCTACTTCGGGCCATTTTTCAGCTATCTCAGGCAATTTTTCGGCTACTTCGGGCACCTATCGGCTACTTCGGGCACTTTTCGGCTACTTTCGGCTACTTCGGGTCATTTTTCGGCTACTTCGGGTCATTTTTCGTCTACTTCGGGCCATGTACACTCCCGTGCGTGTACCTCAGGGGCCATGTACACCACCCGGCCTGCACATGGAGGGGCACCCTTTCCGAAAATCCTTGCCCCCTAATAGGGAATATGCATTTTGGGTCTCCAGCCACGCCCAGGGTTACCACCCCCTGGAAATCCCCCAGGTTTCCCCCCCATTTTACTTAGAAGTGCTAACGCTAAGGGCGCTACTGCACCAACGCTACTTCGGGCCATTTTTCGGCTACTTCGGGCCATTTTTCGGCTACTTCGGGCCATTTTTCGGCTACTTCGGGCTACTTTTCAGCTACTTCGGGCCATTGTCCGGCTACTTCGGGCACTTTCGGCTACTTCGGGTCACTTTTCGGCTACTTCGGGCCATTTTTCGGCTACTTCGGGCACTTTTTGGCTACTTCGGGCCACTTTTCGGCTACTTCAGGCTACTTTTTGGCTACTTCGGGATACTTTCAGGCTACTTCGGGGCATTTTCCGGCTACTTCGGGCACTTTCCGCTACTTCGGGTCATTTTTCGGCTACTTCTGGCCAATTTTCGGCTACTTCGGGCCATTTTCGGCTACTTCGGGCCTTTTTTCGGCTACTTCGACTACATTTTGGCTACTTCGGGCTACATTTCGGCTACTTCGGCTACATTTGGGCTACTTCGGCTACATTTTAGCTACTTCGGGGTACATTTCAGCTAATTCGGGGCCATTTTTCGGCTACTTCGGGCAATTTTCGGCTACTTCGGGCCAATTTTCGGCTACTACGGCTACATTTCGGCTACTTCGGGCTACATTTCGGCTACTTCGGGCACTTTCAGCTACGTCAAGTCATTTTTCGGCTACTTCGGGCACTTTCGGCTACTTCGGGCCATTTTTCGGCTACTTCGGGCAATTTTCGGCTACTTCGGGCAATTTTCGGCTACTTCGGTCCATTTTTTGGCTACTTCGGGCCATTTTCCGTCTACTACGGGCACTTTCGGCTACTTCGGGTCATTTTTCGGCTACTTCGGGTCATTTTTCGGCTACTTCGGGTCATTTTTCGGCTACTTCGGGCACTTTTCGGCTATTTCGGGCCATTTTTCGGCTACTTCAGGCCACCTTTCGGCTACTTCGGGCCATTTTCCGGCTACTTCGGGCACTTTCAGCTACTTCGGGCCATTTTTCGGCTACTTCGGC
>CAXKVW010000995.1:55000-57500 GCA_964058825.1 Carex arenaria
GGCTCCATATGCATATGCTTCGGGGCAGGGCGCGCCACGCAAAGACGCCCGGCCCCCAACCCGTCGGGACTTCGTACACTGCGTTGGGTGTACGCGTGGCTGCATATGCATATGCTTCGGGGCAGGGCGCGCCACGCAAAGACGCCCTGCCCCCAACCCGTCGGGACTTCGTACACTGCGTTGTGTGTACGCGTGGCTGCATATGCATATGCTTCGGGGCAGGTCGCGCCACGCAAAGACGCCCTGCCCCCAACCCGTCGGGACTTCGTACACTGCGTTGTGTGTACGCGTGGCTGCATATGCATATGCTTCGGGGCAGGGCGCGCCACGCAAAGACGCCCTGCCCCCAACCCGTCGGGACTTCGTACACTGCGTTGTGTGTACGCGTGGCTGCATATGCATATGCTTCGGGGCAGGGCGCGCCACGCAAAGACGCCCTGCCCCCAACCCGTCGGGACTTCGTACACTGCGTTGTGTGTACGCGTGGCTGCATATGCATATGCTTCGGGGCAGGGCGCGCCACGCAAAGACGCCCTGCCCCCAACCCGTCGGGACTTCGTACACTGCGTTGTGTGTACGCGTGGCTGCATATGCATATGCTTCGGGGCAGGGCGCGCCACGCAACGACGCCCTGCCCCCAACCCGTCGGGACTTCGTACACTGCGTTGTGTGTACGCGTGGCTGCATATGCATATGCTTCGGGGCAGGGCGCGCCACGCAAAGACGCCCTGCCCCCAACCCGTCGGGACTTCGTACACTGCGTTGTGTGTACGCGTGGCTGCATATGCATATGCTTCGGGGCAGGGCGCGCCACGCAAAGACGCCCTGCCCCCAACCCGTCGGGACTTCGTACACTGCGTTGTGTGTACGCGTGGCTGCATATGCATATGCTTCGGGGCAGGGCGCGCCACGCAAAGACGCCCTGCCCCCAACCCGTCGGGACTTCGTACACTGCGTTGTGTGTACGCGTGGCTGCATATGCATTTGCTTCGGGGCAGGGCGCGCCACGCAAAGACGCCCTGCCCCCAACCCGTCGGGACTTCGTACACTGCGTTGTGTGTACGCGTGGCTGCATATGCATATGCTTCGGGGCAGGGCGCGCCACGCAAAGACGCCCTGCCCCCAACCCGTCGGGACTTCGTACACTGCGTTGTGTGTACGCGTGGCTGCATATGCATATGCTTCCGGGCAGGGCTCGCCACGCAAAGACGCCCTGCCCCCAACCTGTCGGGACTTCGTACACTGCGTTGTGTGTACGCGTGGCTGCATATGCATATGCTTCCGAGCAGGGCGCGCCACGCAAAGACGCCCTGCCCCCAACCAGTCGGGACTTTCGGTTACTTCGGGCCATTTTTCGGCTGCTTCGGGCCATTTTTCGGCTACTTCGGCTACATTTTGGCTACTTCAGGCCACATTTCGGCTACTTCGGGGACTTTCGGCTACTTCGGGCCATTTTTGGGCTACGTCAGGGACTTTCGGCTACTTCGGGCCATTTTTCGGCTACTTCGGCTACATTTCGGCTACTTCGGGCTACATTTCAGCTACTTCGGGTACTTTCAGCTACTTCGGGCCATTTTTCGGCTACCTCGGGCAATTTTTCAGCTACTTCGGCCACTTTTCGGCTACTTCGGGTCCTTTTTCGGCTACTTCGGGCACTTTCGGCTACTTCGGGCCATTTTTCAGCTATCTCAGGCAATTTTTCGGCTACTTCGGGCACCTATCGGCTACTTCGGGCACTTTTCGGCTACTTTCGGCTACTTCGGGTCATTTTTCGGCTACTTCGGGTCATTTTTCGTCTACTTCGGGCCATGTACACTCCCGTGCGTGTACCTCAGGGGCCATGTACACCACCCGGCCTGCACATGGAGGGGCACCCTTTCCGAAAATCCTTGCCCCCTAATAGGGAATATGCATTTTGGGTCTCCAGCCACGCCCAGGGTTACCACCCCCTGGAAATCCCCCAGGTTTCCCCCCCATTTTACTTAGAAGTGCTAACGCTAAGGGCGCTACTGCACCAACGCTACTTCGGGCCATTTTTCGGCTACTTCGGGCCATTTTTCGGCTACTTCGGGCCATTTTTCGGCTACTTCGGGCTACTTTTCAGCTACTTCGGGCCATTGTCCGGCTACTTCGGGCACTTTCGGCTACTTCGGGTCACTTTTCGGCTACTTCGGGCCATTTTTCGGCTACTTCGGGCACTTTTCGGCTACTTCGGGCCACTTTTCGGCTACTTCAGGCTACTTTTTGGCTACTTCGGGATACTTTCAGGCTACTTCGGGGCATTTTCCGGCTACTTCGGGCACTTTCCGCTACTTCGGGTCATTTTTCGGCTACTTCTGGCCAATTTTCGGCTACTTCGGGCCATTTTCGGCTACTTCGGGCCTTTTTTCGGCTACTTCGACTACATTTTGGCTACTTCGGGCTACATTTCGGCTACTTCGGCTACATTTGGGCTACTTCGGCTACATTTTAGCTACTTCGGGGTACATTTCAGCTAATT
>CAXKVW010000995.1:70000-72500 GCA_964058825.1 Carex arenaria
TTTCGGCTACTTCGGGCCATTTTTCGGCTACTTCGGGCCATTTTTCGGCTACTTCGGGCTACTTTTCAGCTACTTCGGGCCATTGTCCGGCTACTTCGGGCACTTTCGGCTACTTCGGGTCACTTTTCGGCTACTTCGGGCCATTTTTCGGCTACTTCGGGCACTTTTCGGCTACTTCGGGCCACTTTTCGGCTACTTCAGGCTACTTTTTGGCTACTTCGGGATACTTTCAGGCTACTTCGGGGCATTTTCCGGCTACTTCGGGCACTTTCCGCTACTTCGGGTCATTTTTCGGCTACTTCTGGCCAATTTTCGGCTACTTCGGGCCATTTTCGGCTACTTCGGGCCTTTTTTCGGCTACTTCGACTACATTTTGGCTACTTCGGGCTACATTTCGGCTACTTCGGCTACATTTGGGCTACTTCGGCTACATTTTAGCTACTTCGGGGTACATTTCAGCTAATTCGGGGCCATTTTTCGGCTACTTCGGGCAATTTTCGGCTACTTCGGGCCAATTTTCGGCTACTACGGCTACATTTCGGCTACTTCGGGCTACATTTCGGCTACTTCGGGCACTTTCAGCTACGTCAAGTCATTTTTCGGCTACTTCGGGCACTTTCGGCTACTTCGGGCCATTTTTCGGCTACTTCGGGCAATTTTCGGCTACTTCGGGCAATTTTCGGCTACTTCGGTCCATTTTTTGGCTACTTCGGGCCATTTTCCGTCTACTACGGGCACTTTCGGCTACTTCGGGTCATTTTTCGGCTACTTCGGGTCATTTTTCGGCTACTTCGGGTCATTTTTCGGCTACTTCGGGCACTTTTCGGCTATTTCGGGCCATTTTTCGGCTACTTCAGGCCACCTTTCGGCTACTTCGGGCCATTTTCCGGCTACTTCGGGCACTTTCAGCTACTTCGGGCCATTTTTCGGCTACTTCGGCTACATTTTGGCTACTTCGGCTACATTTTGGCTACTTCGGGCTACATTTCGGCTACTTCGGGCTACATTTCGGCTACTTCGGGCCATTTTTTTGCTACGTCGGGGACTTTCGGCTACTTCGGGCTATATTTCGGCTACTTCGGGCCATTTTTCGGCTACTTCGGGGCAATTTTCGGCTACTTCGGAGCAATTTTCGGCTACTTCGGGCCAATTTTCGGCTACTTCGGCTACATTTCAGCTACTTCGGGCTACATTTCGGCTACTTGGGGCACTTTCAGCTACGTCAGGTCATTTTTCGGCTACTTCGGGCACTTTCGGCTACTTGGGGACATTTTTCGGCTACTTCGGGCAATTTTCGGCTACTTCGGGCCATTTTTCGGCTACTTCGGGCTACTTCTCGGCTACTTCGGGCACTTTTCGGCTACTTCGGGCCATTTCTCGGCTACTTCGGGCTACTTTTTGGCTACTTCGATCCATTTTCCGGCTACTTTGGGCACTTTCGGCTACTTCGGGCACTTTCGGCTACTTCGGGTCATTTTTCGGCTACTTCGGCTACATTTCGGCTACTTCGGGCTACATTTCGGCTACTTCGGGCTACATTTCGGCTACTTCGGGGACTTTTGGCTACTTCTGGCCATTTTTTTGCTACGTCGGGAACTTTCGGCTACTTCGGGCCATTTTTCGGCTACTTCGGGCCAATTTTCGGCTAGTTCGGCTACATTTCGGCTACTTCGGGCTACATTTCGGCTACTTTGGGCCATGTACACTCCCATTTGTGCACATGAGGGGGCACCCTTCTTGAAAATCTTGCCCCCCTAATAGGGAATATGCATTTTTAGGCTCTAGCCACCCCTTGGGTTACCACCCCCTCCAAATCCCCCATGTTAAAAATAAGGGTGTTGAACTATTTTTTTACCCGATTTTTCGACCGGTTTCACTTCTTATCCAATTTTTTTTTTAAATTTCAAATTTTTTGAAAATTTCAAATTTTTTCGAATTTCAAATTTTTTCGGAAATCAATTTTTTTCAAATTTCAATTTTTTTCTAATTTCAAAATTTTTCAAATTTCAAAATTTTCAAATTTCAAAATTTTTCTCGAATTTCAAAATTTTTAATTTTTTCGTGGCAACCCCGGCTCGGACTCCCGCTGCACCGACGCTGGGGGCTGTCAGCACCGACGCTGGGGCTGTCCGCACTAACGCTGGGGGCTGTCACACTAACGCTGGGTGCTGTCAGCCCCGACGCTGGGGCTGTCAGCACTAACGCTGGGCGCTGTCAGCACCGACGCTGGGGCTATCAGCACCGACGCTGGGGCTTCCCAGATTTTTTCCCCGTTTTTTTTTTGTTCACTTCAAATTTTTTTGAAATTTCAATTTTTTTCAAATTTCAAATTTTTTTCAAAGCTCAATTTTTTTTTTCGTGGCAAACCCGGGTCGGACTATCGCTGCACCGACGCTGGGGGCTGTCAGCACTAACGCTGGGGGCTGTCAACCTAACGCTGGGCGCTGTCAGCCCCGACGTTGGGGGCTGTCACACTAACGCTTGGCGCTGTCAGCCCCGA
>CAXKVW010000995.1:92500-95000 GCA_964058825.1 Carex arenaria
CCCCAACCCGTCGGGACTTCGTACACTGCGTTGTGTGTACGCGTGGCTGCATATGCATATGCTTCCGGGCAGGGCTCGCCACGCAAAGACGCCCTGCCCCCAACCTGTCGGGACTTCGTACACTGCGTTGTGTGTACGCGTGGCTGCATATGCATATGCTTCCGAGCAGGGCGCGCCACGCAAAGACGCCCTGCCCCCAACCAGTCGGGACTTTCGGTTACTTCAGGCCATTTTTCGGCTGCTTCGGGCCATTTTTCGGCTGCTTCGGGACATTTTTCGGCTGCTTCGGGCCATTTTTCGGCTACTTCGGCTACATTTTGGCTACTTCAGGCTACATTTCGGCTACTTCGGGGACTTTCGGCTACTTCGGGCCATTTTTTGGCTACGTCAGGGACTTTCGGCTACTTCGGGCCATTTTTCGGCTACTTCGGCTACATTTCGGCTACTTCGGGCTACATTTCAGCTACTTCGGGTACTTTCAGCTACTTCGGTCCATTTTTCGGCTACCTCGGGCAATTTTTCAGCTACTTCGGCCACTTTTCGGCTACTTCGGGTCCTTTTTCGGCTACTTCGGGCACTTTCGGCTACTTCGGGCCATTTTTCAGCTATCTCAGGCAATTTTTCGGCTACTTCGGGCACCTATCGGCTACTTCGGGCACTTTTCGGCTACTTTCGGCTACTTCGGGTCATTTTTCGGCTACTTCGGGTCATTTTTCGTCTACTTCGGGCCATGTACACTCCCGTGCGTGTACCTCAGGGGCCATGTACACCACCCGGCCTGCACATGGAGGGGCACCCTTTCCGAAAATCCTTGCCCCCTAATAGGGAATATGCATTTTGGGTCTCCAGCCACGCCCAGGGTTACCACCCCCTGGAAATCCCCCAGGTTTCCCCCCCATTTTACTTAGAAGTGCTAACGCTAAGGGCGCTACTGCACCAACGCTACTTCGGGCCATTTTTCGGCTACTTCGGGCCATTTTTCGGCTACTTCGGGCCATTTTTCGGCTACTTCGGGCCATTTTTCGGCTACTTCGGGCTACTTTTCAGCTACTTCGGGCACTTTTCGGCTACTTCGGGCCACTTTTCGGCTACTTCAGGCTACTTTTTGGCTACTTCGGGATACTTTCAGGCTACTTCGGGGCATTTTCCGGCTACTTCGGGCACTTTCCGCTACTTCGGGTCATTTTTCGGCTACTTCTGGCCAATTTTCGGCTACTTCGGGCCATTTTCGGCTACTTCGGGCCTTTTTTCGGCTACTTCGACTACATTTTGGCTACTTCGGGCTACATTTCGGCTACTTCGGCTACATTTGGGCTACTTCGGCTACATTTTAGCTACTTCGGGGTACATTTCAGCTAATTCGGGGCCATTTTTCGGCTACTTCGGGCAATTTTCGGCTACTTCGGGCCAATTTTCGGCTACTACGGCTACATTTCGGCTACTTCGGGCTACATTTCGGCTACTTCGGGCACTTTCAGCTACGTCAAGTCATTTTTCGGCTACTTCGGGCACTTTCGGCTACTTCGGGCCATTTTTCGGCTACTTCGGGCAATTTTCGGCTACTTCGGGCAATTTTCGGCTACTTCGGTCCATTTTTTGGCTACTTCGGGCCATTTTCCGTCTACTACGGGCACTTTCGGCTACTTCGGGTCATTTTTCGGCTACTTCGGGTCATTTTTCGGCTACTTCGGGTCATTTTTCGGCTACTTCGGGCACTTTTCGGCTATTTCGGGCCATTTTTCGGCTACTTCAGGCCACCTTTCGGCTACTTCGGGCCATTTTCCGGCTACTTCGGGCACTTTCAGCTACTTCGGGCCATTTTTCGGCTACTTCGGCTACATTTTGGCTACTTCGGCTACATTTTGGCTACTTCGGGCTACATTTCGGCTACTTCGGGCTACATTTCGGCTACTTCGGGCCATTTTTTTGCTACGTCGGGGACTTTCGGCTACTTCGGGCTATATTTCGGCTACTTCGGGCCATTTTTCGGCTACTTCGGGGCAATTTTCGGCTACTTCGGAGCAATTTTCGGCTACTTCGGGCCAATTTTCGGCTACTTCGGCTACATTTCAGCTACTTCGGGCTACATTTCGGCTACTTGGGGCACTTTCAGCTACGTCAGGTCATTTTTCGGCTACTTCGGGCACTTTCGGCTACTTGGGGACATTTTTCGGCTACTTCGGGCAATTTTCGGCTACTTCGGGCCATTTTTCGGCTACTTCGGGCTACTTCTCGGCTACTTCGGGCACTTTTCGGCTACTTCGGGCCATTTCTCGGCTACTTCGGGCTACTTTTTGGCTACTTCGATCCATTTTCCGGCTACTTTGGGCACTTTCGGCTACTTCGGGCACTTTCGGCTACTTCGGGTCATTTTTCGGCTACTTCGGCTACATTTCGGCTACTTCGGGCTACATTTCGGCTACTTCGGGCTACATTTCGGCTACTTCGGGGACTTTTGGCTACTTCTGGCCATTTTTTTGCTACGTCGGGAACTTTCGGC
>CAXKVW010000996.1:5000-27015 GCA_964058825.1 Carex arenaria
TCAATTGCTCTTGTGGCCCAGAATGCCTTGTGCTCGATTTCGACCAGAAAGTGGCACGGCTTGCCATACACCATCTTGTAAGGACTCATGCCAATTGATGTTTTGAAGACGGTGCGGTAAGCCCAAAGTGCATCATGCAGCTTAAGAGACCAATCCTTCCTATTCCTTGCCACTGTCTTCTCCAAGATCGACTTAATTTCCCCGTTAGAAATTTTAGCTTAGCCATTAGTTTGAGGGTGATAAGAAGTAGATACCTTGTGTGTCACCCCATGTCGGCTCAAGAGATTGTTGAATTGTCGGTTGATGAAGTGCTTGCCTCCGTCACTAATGACAGCTCGAGGCACACCAAAACGAGGGAAAATGATCTCATTGAAGAACCTTTTGACCGCATTTGGGTCAGCTTTGCGGCATGCCATTGCTTCAACCCACTTCGACACATAGTCGACCGCCACCAGGATATGCTCATGCCCTCAAAAGGACGGGAATGGACCCATGAAATCTATTCCCCAAACATCAAAAATCTCTACCTCAAGGATAAAGTTGAGAGGCATCTCGCTTCTTTGCGTCATGTTTCTAGTTCTTTGGCACCTATCACAAGCTAGAACAAAAGATCGTGCATCTTTGAAAAGAGAGGGCCAAAAGAAACCATATTGCAATACCTTGGCAGTGGTTTTGGAGAACGATGAGTGTCCTCCGTAAGCAGATGAGTGGCAATGTGCGAGGATGGAGCTCGTCTCTTCATATGGAACACATCGACAGAATATGCCATCAATTCCAACTTTAAAGAGGTAGGGCTCATCCCAAAAGTAGTACTTGGCATCTGACCTGAGTTTCTTCTTCTGCTGGAAGGACATTGTGGCAGGCAAAACTCCAGAAACCAGATAGTTTGCGATATCAGCATACCAGGGAGCTTGCTGTGTCTGTTGAGTGGTTATACGATCCGTATGCTGGATTGCACAGACCGTATGAACTTGTGTACAGGCCGTATGGATGTCCTCTAGGTCAAAACTGATTGCAAGGAGTTGTTCATCAGGAAATGAGTCATTGATTGGCAATCTAACCGTGGTATCCTCCTCCCAATGAAGCCGGCATAGGTGGTCCGCCACAGAGTTTTCGACTCCCTTCTTGTCCCTGATTTCGAGATCAAACTCCTGCAAAAGAAAAATCCATCTTATTAGTCTCGGTTTTGCATCTTTCTTACTCAAAAGGTACCTTAATGCGGCATGATCTGTGTAGACCACTATCTTTGAGCCAACCAAATACGATCTAAACTTGTCGAGAGCAAACACAATTGCGAGAAGCTCCTTCTCAGTGGTAGTGTAGTTCATTTGGACCGGATCTAGCACCTTACTAGCATAGTAAATAGCACATGGTTTCTTGTCCTTCCGTTGCCCCAAAACTGCTCCAACTGCATAGTCGCTGGCATCGCACATCAACTCAAATGGTAATGACCAATCAGGTGGCTGTAAGATAGGTGCAAAAATAAGAGCTTCTTTCAAACTGCAGAAAGACTTAACACAATCATCAGTAAAAACAAAATCAGAATCTTTGATAAGTAGATTAGTCAGTGGTTTCGCGATTTTAGAGAAGTCCTTGATGAAGCGGCGATAAAAACCTACATGTCCAAGAAAACTTCGAACCTCTTTAACATTTGTTGGAATCTCGAGTTTCTCAATCACCTCATTCTTTGCCTTGTCAACCTCAATCCCTCTTGAGGTGACAACATGTCCCAAGACAACTCCTTTTTGGACCATGAAATGACATTTCTCCCAATTGAGGATCAAATTTACCTCTTCACATCTCTGCAAAATCTTACACAAATTAGCCAAACAAGAATCAAAACAAGTACCATAAACAGAAAAATCATCCATAAAAATCTCAACTTCTTTCTCAATAAAATCAGAAAAGATGGCCATTATGGCTCTTTGAAAGGTCGCAGGTGCATTACAAAGACCAAAGGGCATCCTACGGTATGCATAGGTACCATATGGGCATGTGAATGTGGTCTTTTCTTGGTCCTGCAGGTGAATTGGTATTTGAAAGAAACCAGAATAACCATCAAGATAACAAAAATAAGAGTGATTAGCAAGCCTTTCAAGGAGTTGATCAACAAACGGCAATGGAAAGTGATCTTTGCGTGTGGTGGTGTTGAGCTTCCGGTTGTCTATGCACATCCTCCAACCGGTTACAACGCATGTTTGGATCATCTCATCTTTCTCATTGTTCACCACTGTTGCTCCCCCTTTCTTAGGAACCACATAGACTTGACTCACCCATTTGCTGTCAGAAATTGGGTAGATAATGAAGGATTTCATGATGCGTTAAGGCGGTAAAAATCAAAATTTTTGTCCCTTTTATAAGCATCTACGGACCTACTTTATTGTGCTAATTTATTCAAGTAACTCATATGCATGAATAATAATTCATTCATTGATAAGTCTAAATTATATACACTTTTAACACGGGTTTTAATCTGATTTCATAACCAATTCCCATGCATTTTAGTATAATTTTATATAGAATCATGCCAAGAACCAAGTTATTGCTTTTAGTTTGTTTTAATTACAGTTTTGGAGCTTTTCAACCTCTTGTGCGGTCTCTGGGGCACTACGTGCGGCCGCACAACTATCTTTGAAGTCCGGACATCAATCACACTGAAGAAATCGTCATTCAGAACCTCTGTGCGGCCAGACATGCGGCCCTCCTTGGCCGCACAACCCCTCAAACGCTCAAACCTTCACTGGTGTAGCCCCTTTAGCCCGCACAACTGCATGCACAGCACAGAGAGGGGGATCAGTCGAGTCAGTGGAAAATTGCGGCCAGACATGCGGCCTTCCTAGGCCGCACAAAACCAACAATTCACAAGCACAAGAACTTTGTGCGCCCCCCTCTGGCCGTACTCTTGGCCGCACCAATGCTGAACTCACAGGATATCTTGCCTTAATGACGCGATCTTTGCCTGATTTACTTCCAGATTCTGCCTGATTGTTTCCCAAGTCACGAAAATTGTTATAAAATAGGCAGCAAGCAACAGGAGAAAGATAATCTCGCCTTTGGGGATTGAAATCAAGCCACCTTCCATTACATCTCTCTTCTCTCTCAAACCCTAACTTGAATCTCTCATCCTTCTCAAGTGAATTCAAGGCGACGAAGCGAATTTGGCGACTTTCAATGAGGCTTTGCAAGGAAGAACTGAGGCTTAGCTTGGGAAATGGTGTATTCTATTTCCCTTTGTTATTTACTCATTTTAATTGCTTGGTTTACTTGTTCTCTTTCATGGATGTTTTTGTTATTGCACCCATGAGAGGCTAATCTCCTCTCTAGGGGCCTAGTTTGTAAGCATAAACTTGTGTTGACTTTCTACTTGGATATTCTCTATATGATGATTGCTTTGAATTGATGTTTGGTTCTTATTTTATATATTTGTGAGTCATGCATGATTTGTATTTTTGAAACCACATCTTGCGGAGGTAGTGACAGCCCTCTTGTCTTCAAGGGTGTTTAAGTCATTGATAAAACTGAATCTTGTACACAAATAACCTTAGGGATAATAGATTATTAGATGGCCCAAATCGAGTCTACCCCTGACCATAAGAACTAAAGGTTGGACATGGAAAGTTGTAGGAAACCAATTCACGAGTACTTCGCAATCGGGATACTTAGAGTATATTTAGTAATCGGTACGAATTAGTGAATTATTTAGCCTTCAATTAAATAACCCTATTAGGTAGTGACAGCCCTAAGACGAGATAAATTAATATGATAGGCTTGAAACATGAAACGTATTGATTCTAAGTAGAAATAGGCCAACCTAGTTGGAACTCCCATCAAAACAAAGCATGAATTAAGAGAATATGTCAAGTGTTGAACTAGCCAAGGGATTGTAGACCAAATGCCCCTAGACTTCGTCAAATTGATCACAAACCTTTCTTTTTATTTAATTTCTATTTAGCTTTTGTTACAAACCAACTCCTCTCGGGTATTGAACCCAACAATTGTTAGATTTGCAACAACCCCCCCCCCCCCCCATTTACTTATTTGCACTTAATTTAGGATTAATTAATTTAGTAGAAATTATAATTGCCTTAGTCTTTGGATCGACACCCATAATTACTACAAGGATAGATTGTGCGCTTGCAATTCAATCTACTTTGCGTATTAAGGGTTCTTATAAATTTTAAAGCAATAGTGTCCGAAATAGACCATTTAATTCTATACCTAAAATACACATCATTCATCACAAATCTATATACTAAAAGGAGATTTGGATATACCTCTACCAAATGTCAATTTGGTAAATAGAGAGAAGTTGTATTCTCTTCTAGGTCTCTTGGATACCTTCGTTTGTCGAAACGGCCTCCTAGTGTTCACCTTGAACTAAACAAGGATTAGAAAGACCTTGCTAGAGATCTTAATCTAATCTAAGCTTAGAACCTAGTTAATAACCATTCTTATTCTTCTAATAATCATTTATTAAAGAGACTAATAATATGAGAGGAAGAGAGGCGGCAGCTAGGAGGGAGAGGAAGAGAAGGAAATAATTTTCACACTATTGCATAATAGAAAACTTCTCTACCTCTCCTTATATACAAACATACTAGGGTTTTCATTGTATAACATTCCTAGTATAGCTCTCCTTAATTAAAAGAGCCAAATCCTATATGCTGCTACAGTACGCGCTACAGTGCCAACTTCAATTCATATTACTTTTGGGGTTTAATAAATTTATGTTATAACAATGTTCTTCACATTATTATATTTATGTGCCATGTATATTATACTATATAATGTGTACCACACTATATCAAATGATATATATGCACATTTCACATAAATTTATCCTCATTCTAAGCGGTCATGATATTTAACATTTTATCACATGTATTTTATTTCATATCATATGAAATAATACATCAAATAAATAAAATATCATTTCTTGTTTCTTGTTCAATTAGTGTGACTTATATGGAGGATCTATGTTATATTGGTAATGGCATAAAATATTTTATTACCATAAACTATAAGCGGTATTCTAGCTATACATTATAGTTACCCAAATAACATAGATGTAAAGTATCATTTTATAATACACGATCATTTTAAAGTAACGTTACAAATAACATTACTTGTGTCTATTCCTTGCCTCATGATATTATGAATAATATACAAAGTAGGACTGTGTCATCTTTGTATTATATTCGTTTCTTGGTCTCTTAAGTAAATTATAAATATATAACTGCACTTCAGTTATATTGCATGCATTATAATTCTACTTTACCAAGGGTCCCATAAAATATCATCACTCATTATTAATGAGGGGCAATGATACTATTGACATATGACTTTCTCCCGCACAAATTATATACAAGGAACTAATACTTTTATCACCACTTATGATAAGTAGCTTTTAATATTAATTACATTATATACTTCTCATGTGAAAAAGAAATACATCTCATATCTGAGAATTCTGAGACACAATAAAAACACTAATGACACTAACATAATCCATATAATGTTTTCATTTGTTAGGTCTGTTCAATATATGAAATATTTCATATATTCATGTTATTAAACGATAAGTCTGTATCAACATTTATAGAACTACAATGTACTTTAATCAACATGACAAACTTATCATAGTATATTAGTGTTCCATGCTAATAACCAAGTTTGTGAACATTTTAGATATTTATGTTTGTTATCATATAGAGTTCTATGGTTCAAGAACAAGAGCATCTCCTTGAACACTTCTAAAGATAAACATAAATTTCATGGAACAAAATGCATATAACATCCAATTCATAAACATATCATATAAAAGTAATCAACATAAGATAACTTCTAGAACACAAAACTAACAGATAATACCTGCTTCAAGAAGTTTCAAAATTTCTTTCTTTACTACCTCTTTCAGATTTGGGTTGAGTCGCCTTTGGTGTTCCACTGAAGGCTTGTGGTCATCCTCTAACAATATCCTGTGTGTGCAAACGGTCGGATCAATCCCCTTCAAGTCCTTGATAGAATATCCAATCACGCCTTTGTGAGCCCTCAACTTCTCCAAGAGCTTGGCGGTTTGATCAGGGGTCAATTCTGCATTCACAATAACAGGGCATGTCTTTTCTGAATCAAGGAATTCATACCTGAGGTTGGTTGAGAGAGGTTTCAGTTCAGGAGTGATCTGCTCTGTCTGGGCAGTTGTACGGTCCGTATGGGTCTTGTGCGGACCGTATGCCTCAGCTTCAGTTTGAGCTTCTGATTCCTTCTCAATCTCCAACTTCTCTAGATGCAATTCACTTGATGTACGGTCCGTATGGAGACTCTTCCAGACAGACAGATGCCGTGTCTGCTGCACAAATCGATTCGAACTTGTTTGTTTCGACCTGCAAATCAGTTAAAAAATCAAAGTGATACCTTAGCGAGCTGTTGACTTGCTCCAAGAAATTCTCTTCAACCAATTCGTCAATTACATCAACCATGAAGCACGCTTCGGGTTGGGCGGGATACTTCATTGCTCGGTCGATTTGAAAGTGAACCTTCTCATCTCCAATGTTCAAAGTCAAAGTCCCATTTTTCACATCAATTAGTGCTCCAGCGGTTCTTAAGAACGGCCGTCCTAGAATGATTGGGACTTCCTTATCTTCCTCCGTTTCCATCACAACAAAATCACCAGGCACATAGAACTTACCGACTTGAACCAGTACATCTTCTACTATGCCGAGTGGTAGTCTCACCGAAGAATCCACAAGTTGTAAGGTCATTCTTGTAGGTCTAAGCTCACCTACACCCAAGCGGTCAAAGATTGTGCGCGGCATGAGACTCACACTAGCCCCCAAATCTCATAAAGCTCATCGAATGGTGGCTTTCCCAATTGTGCAAGGAATGGAGAATTTACCCGGATCTTCCAATTTGGGTGGAAGTTCGCTTCTCAAGATAGCACTGCATTGTTCGGTCAATTTCACCGTCTCATGTCCCCCCAAACTTCACTTGTTAGATAAGATATCTTTGAGAAACTTAGCATAGGTTGGCATTTGAGTTAAAGCATCGGTGAATGGAATGGTAATGTGCAATTGTTTGATAACCTCAACAAACTTGGAGAACTGTTCATTGAGTCGGGTTTCAGCTAGTCTCTGCGGGAATGGAACAGGTGGCCGGTAGGGTGGTGGTTTCTCGGTCACCTTCTTTTTCTGCTTGTCAGCTTCCTTCTGTACGGGCCGTACGGATTCTATACGAACCGTATGGTCTTTCTTCTCAGTCACAATTTCAGGCTGAACAGGCTCTGGTTGCTCAGAAATCACAGGTGGTTCGACTTGTACGGGCCGTATAGGATCTGTACGGACTGTATACTCATTCTCTGGTTCAACAGGCATGGTTGGTCCTTCGTATTGTGTCCCACTTCGCAAGGTAACAGCTTTAGCCTCTCCCCTAGGGTTTACCTCTGGTTGGCTTGGCAACATCCCTGGTTGTATCTGATTAGAGGAGGCTATGTTAGCGTTTTGAGACTCTGTTCTCATGTTTTGAGCGGCCAAACCTGCCAACTAAGCACTAATTTGCTGCATCTGCTCGAAAATCATTTGATTCATCTTCCCCTGCTCATGCATAAAGTCACTCACCACGGGAGCAACATAGGGCTTAGATGGTCCAGAATATGGTGCGCGATTGTTCAAGTTGTTAAATGCGGCATTGTTGAAGAAGTTGCGATTGTTGTTGTTGCTGCTAGAAGGGTTGTTGTTGAAGGGTGCGGGGTTACCGTTCTTCCACCTCCAAGCCTGCTGCTCATTCTGGTCCTTAGAGTAGGATCGGTTGAAATGAGGTTTCGGGAAGTAGGATGGCTCATTGTTGAGAGAGTTGACCTGCTCGGGTTCCTCATCCCTTTGCGCGAGTGGGCAATGCTCATACAGGTGCCCCTCGTCTCCATACATAACACAAGATTTCGGTTGTTGGTCGCCAAGTGTCTTGACACTCATTTTGTCAAAAGACTTCTGCATAGCATCCAGCTTGGCGGTGAGAGCAGTGATTTGATCGACTTCAAGTCAGCCACCTCCAGTTTCTCGAGTGCTTTCTCGGCCTGACCACTGTTGGTTGGTCGCTATGCTGTCAATCAAGTTTATCGCATCGGTAGTCTCTCGGTCTATGAGAGCTCCACCTGCAACTGCATCAACAGAAGTACGAGAACTATCAGTCAAACCAGCATAAAAAGACTGAATAAGTAACCAATCGGGAATAACATGATGTGGACAAGAGTATTGCAATTCCCTAAATCTTTCCCAGGCCTCATTCAATAGTTCATCAGACCTTTGTTTGAAACCGGTCAGTTGGGTCCTAACCTTGGCAGTTCTTTTGTGAGGGAAAAATCTGGTCAAAAACAGTTTGGACAGTTCCCTCCAAGTGATAATTGAATCCCTTGGTAAAACCATCTCTTTGCCATATCCTTAAGAGTGAAAGGAAATAAAGCAAGTCTAATATAATCATTTGTTGTGCCATTGATTTTAATGGTGGCACAACACTCGAGAAAGGTCTGAACATGGGCATGTGGATCCTCATGATCCATGCCATGGAAAGTGTTCTGCTGAACAATGTTGACAACTCCCGGATTGAAGTTGGGTTGGTTGCCGGCAATCCTTGGCAGTCGGATCGCTCCTCTAACATCTCCAGCTCTTGGGACATTGAACTCTCTCAATGTCCTTGGCACAAAGTCTGCCCCTTCATCATCTGAGAATTGATCATTGGGTGGATCAATGGGCGGATCATCTCCATTCTGACTCATGGTGCCTGTTTCTTGATCTGCCTCTCTGTTGTCGGGTTGTACGATCCGTATATGCCTTGTACGGGCCGTACGCAGAGGTGACAGATGTGGTGGTGCTGGAACAACTGTGGTGGAGGTTTGCCCCTTGCTTCTGAGATTGTAGTGGTTCTTGGGTTGTAAACCTTCCAGTATGTTCCTGAAAAGATGGAAAAAGAAAAATTAAAATTACAATCTAGAATCAAGCAAAAATAAGCAAAAATCTAGCAATTTTCGTTGCCGTCCCCGGCAACGACACCAAAAACTTGTTCGTTCACAAAAGTGTACTTCTAAGTTTCAGTACAGCAAGCTGTACCTTTTAAACTCGATTCTACGTTTGGTTAAGACTGCAAGTGCATAGTCCTATCGTTGGTAGTGTCGGATATCGTATCCACAGGGACGGTAAGAAAATAACCGGACTTTACTTAAAATTACTAAGAATCCTAGAAGTGAAGAAAGGTTGATTTGGTGGTTGTTCTAACAATTCTAATGATCAATAACAATATTAAAAACAGTAAAAGAAGATTTAAAGTTGTTTTTAATTAATAAAAAGGAGTTTCCAGGGATTCAGATTTCATTTCTGTTTAGCTGAAGTCACTGTTTAGCAATTCTAATGATTACTGTTTAGCTGAACCCTATACGGTCCGTATAGACCACCGAGTTAATGCTGAAGTCACTGTTTCTGTGTTGATACTAATGTATAGGGTTTCCATCGATCAGATCTAAGTTTCTTACCTCAGCTGTCGTAATTTTGGCTTAAAACCCGATTACCGGACTCAACTACTCCCCTCTTAGATGCCTTAAACCTCAACTTTCACTTTTTAACCTAATTTATCTAAGTTACTTGTTAGTTTACTAAAAGTATCCAAGGACTTTCGCCTCAAGGAAAGTTTCACCTTTCGGGTACTCCTTGGTTTCACCTTCCGGATCACAGACCTACTTCATATACTTTATTCGGTTGGATTAAAGATCATAGGCTCGGCACCTAACAACTAGATGTGCGCATTCATCTAGCGGGATGACTAATCAATTCAAGCAAGCACAAATAAAACAATCGAAATACTACTCAACAAAGTAAAAACACAATATTCAACACATAATCAAAGTAACATGCAAGCAAAACTAAACCTCAACTACATCTTAACCCTAGAAATTAAAAGTTTAGCCAAGCATATTCTTGTGCTTATGAACCTCATTTTCCCTTGTTTGTGTGCTTAACAACCTCAATTGGTGTTGTTCGTGTCCTTAACAACCTCAATTGGCGTTGTTCGTGTACTTATGAACTTCATTTACAGTTGTTCTTGTGTTGAGGAACCTCATTTTCCCTTGTTCGTGTGCATAACCTCAATGGTCATTGTTCATATGCTTCTTAACCTTTTTTGCACATGTTCTTGTGTTTGGCACTATCAATTACACTTGTTCTTGTGCATAACAACCTCATTTGTCATTGTTCTTGCGATTTGCAACATAATTTGTCCTTGTTCTTGTGGATTGGATCCTCATTTGCCTTTGTTTGTGTGCTTAACAACCTCAATTAGCGTTGTTCATGTGCTTACCCACCTCTTTTACACTTGTTCTTGTGCCTATGAACCTCGTTTCCATTTGTTCTTGTACTTAGGAACCTCATGTGCCATTGTTCTAGTGCCTATGGACCTCGTTTGTATTTGTTCTTATGCTTAGCAACCTCATTTGCCCTTGTTCTTGTGCATAGCAACATCATCAACACATGTTCTTGTGCTTAACAACCTCTTTTGTCGTTGTTATTGAGCTTTGCAACATAATTTACCCTTGATCTTGTGCTTATGAACCTCATTTGCATTTGTTCTTGTCCTTAGGAACCTCATTTGCCATTGTTTGTGTGCTTAACAACCTCAATTGGCGTTGTTCGTGTGCTTATGAACTTCATTTGCAGTTGTTAATGTGTTGAGGAACCTCATTTGCCCTTGTTTGTGTGCATAATCTCAATGGTCATTGTTCATATGCTTCTTAACATTTTTTGCCCATGTTCTTGTGCTTGGCAATATCCTTTACACTTGTTCTTGTGCTTAACAACCTCATTTGTCGTTGTTCTTGCGATTTGCAACATAATTTGTCCTTGTTTTTGTGGATTGGATCCTCATTTGCCCTTGTTTGTGTGCTTAACAACCTCAATTGGCGTTGTTCATGTGCTTACCCACCACTTTTACGCTTGTTCTTGTGCCTATGAACCTCGTTTGCATTTGTTCTTTTACTTAGGAACCTCATGTGCCATTGTTCTAGTGCTTATGGACCTCGTTTGCATTTGTTCTTATGCTTAGGAACCTCATTTACCCTTGTTCTTGTGCATAGCAACATCTTCTACACATGTTCTTGTGCTTAACAACCTCTTTTGTCGTTGTTATTGAGCTTTGCAACATAATTTACCCTTGATCTTGTGCTTATGAACCTCATTTGCATTTGTTCTTGTCCTTAGGAACCTCATTTGCCATTGTTTGTGTGCTTAACAACCTCAATTGGCGTTGTTCATGTACTTAACAACCTCAATTGGCGTTGTTCGTGTGCTTATGAACTTCATTTGCAGTTGTTAATGTGTTGAGGAACCTCATTTGCCCTTGTTTGTGTGCATAATCTCAATGGTCATTGTTCATATGCTTCTTAACATTTTTTGCCCATGTTCTTGTGCTTGGCAATATCCTTTACACTTGTTCTTGTGCTTAACAACCTCATTTGTCGTTGTTCTTGCGATTTGCAACATAATTTGTCCTTGTTTTTGTGGATTGGATCCTCATTTGCCCTTGTTTGTGTGCTTAACAACCTCAATTGGCGTTGTTCATGTGCTTACCCACCACTTTTACGCTTGTTCTTGTGCCTATGAACCTCGTTTGCATTTGTTCTTTTACTTAGGAACCTCATGTGCCATTGTTCTAGTGCTTATGGACCTCGTTTGCATTTGTTCTTATGCTTAGGAACCTCATTTACCCTTGTTCTTGTGCATAGCAACATCTTCTACACATGTTCTTGTGCTTAACAACCTCTTTTGTCGTTGTTATTGAGCTTTGCAACATAATTTACCCTTGATCTTGTGCTTATGAACCTCATTTGCATTTGTTCTTGGCCTTAGGAACCTCATTTGCCCTTGTTTATGTGCTTAACAAGCTGAATTGGCGTTGTTAATGTGCTTACAAGCCTTTTTTGCCCTTGTTCTAGTGCCTATGAACCTCTTTTGCATTTGTTCATGTACATAGGAAACTCATTTGCAATTGTTCTAGTGCCTATGAACCTCGTTTGCATTTGTTCTTGTGCTTAAGAACCTCATTTGCCCTTGTTTGTGTGCTTAACAACCTCAATTGGCATTGTTCGTATGCTTATGAATTTCATTTGCAGTTGTTCTTGTGTTGAAGAACCTCATTTGCCCTTGTTTGTGTGCATAACCTCAATTGCCGTTGTTCATATTCTTCTTAACCTCTTTTGTCCATGTTCTTGTGCTTGGCAACATCATTTACACTTGTTTTTCTGCTTAACAACCTCATTTGTCGTTGTTCTTGCTATTTGCAGCATAATTTGTCATTGTTCTTGTTCTTAGGAATCTCATTTGCCCTTGTTTGTGTGCTTAACAACCTCAATTGGCGTTGTTCGTGTGCTTACCAACCTCTTTTGCCATTGTTCTAGCGCCTATGAACCTCGTTTGTATTTGTTCTTGTGCTTAGGAACCTCATTTGCCCTTGTTTGTGTGCTTAAAAACCTCAATTGGCGTTGTTCGTGTGCTTAACAACCTCAATTGGCATTGTTCGTGTCCTTATGAACTTCATTTGCAGTTGTTCTTGTGTTGAGGAACCTCATTTGCCCTTGTTCGTGTGCATAACCTCAATTGTTATTGTTCATATGCCTCTTAACCTTTTTTGCCCATGTTCTTGTGCTTGGCAATATCCTTTACACTTCTTCTTGTGCTTAACAACCTCATTTGTCGTTGTTCTTGCGATTTGCAACATAATTTGTCCTTGTTCTTGTGGATTGGATCCTCATTTGGCCTTGTTTGTGTGCTTAACAACCTAAATTGGCGTTGTTCATGTGCTTACCAACCTCTTTAACCCTTGTTCTTGTGCCTATGAAACTCATTTGTATTTGTTCTTGTACTTAGGAACCTCATTTGACATTGTTCTAGTGCCTATAGACCTCGTTTGCATTTGTTCTTATGCTTACGAACCTCATTTGCCCTTGTTCTTGTGCATAGCAATATCACCTACACATGTTCTTGTGCTCAACAACCCCTTTTGTCGTTGTTATTGAGCTTTGCAACATAATTTACCCTTGATCTTGTGCTTATGAACCTCATTTGCATTTGGTCTTGTGCTTAGGAACCTCATTTTCCCTAGTTTGTGTGCTTAACAACCTCAATTGGCGTTGTTCGTGTACTTATGAACTTCATTTGTAGTTGTTCTTGTGCTAAGGAACCTTATTTGCCCATATTCGTGTGCATAACCTCAATGGTCATTGTTCATATGCTTCTTAACCTTTTTTGCCCTTGTTCTTGTACTTGGCAATATCCTTTACACTTGTTCTTGTGCTTAACAACCTCATTTGTCGTTGTTCTTGCGATTTGCAACATAATTTGTCATTGTTCTTGTGGATTGGATCCTCATTTGCCATTGTTCATGTGCTTACCCACCTCTTTTACCCTTGTTCTTGTGCCTATGAACCTCGTTTGCATTTGTTCTTGTACTTAGGAATCTCATATGCCATTGTTCTAGTACCTATGGACCTCGTTTGCATTTCTTCTTATGCTTACGAACTCATTTGCCCTTGTTCTTGTGCATAGCAACATCATCTACACATGTTATTGTGCTTAACAACCTCTTTTGTAGTTGTTATTGAGCTTTGCAACATAATTTACCCTTGATCTTGTGCTTATGAACCTCATTTGCATTTGTTCTTGTGCTTAGGAACCTATTTTGCCCTTGTTTATGTGCTTAACAAGCTCGATTGGCGTTGTCCATGTCCTTACAAACCTTTTTTGCCCTTGTTCTAGTGCCAATGAATCTCTTTTCCTTTTGTTGTTGTACTTAGGTGCCATTGTTCTAGTGCCTATGAACCTCCTTTGCATTTGTTCTTGTGCTGAGGTACCTCATTTGCCCTTGTTTGTGTGCTTAACACCCTCAATTGGCGTTGTTCGTGTGCTTATGAACTTCATTTGCAGTTGTTCTTGTGTTGAGGAACATTATTTGCCCTTGTTCGTGTGCATAACCTCAATTGCCGTTGTTCATATTCTTCTTAACCTCTTTTGCCCATGTTCTTGTGCTTGGCAACATAATTTACACTTGTTCTTGTGCTTAACAACCTCATTTGTCATTGCTCTTCCGATTTGCAACATAATTAGCCATTTGTTCTTGTGCTTAGGAACCTCATTTGCCCTTGTTTGTGTGCTTAAAAACCTCAATTGGCGTTGTTCGTGTGCTTAACAACCTCAATTGGCGTTGTTCGTGTCCTTATGAACTTCATTTCCAGTTGTTCTTGTGTTGAGGAACCTCATTTGCTTTTGTTCGTGTGCATAACCTCAATTGTCATTGTTCATATGCTTCTTATTCTTTTTTGCCCATGTTCTTGGGCTTGGCAATATCCTTTACACTTGTTTTTGTGCTTGACAACCTCATTTGTCGTTGTTGTTGCGATTTGCAACATAATTTGTCCTTCTTCTAATGGATTGGATCCTCATTTGCCCATGTTTGTGTGCTTAACAACCTCAATTGGCGCTGTTCATGTGCTTACCAACCTCTTTTATCATTGTTCTTGTGCCTATGAACCACGTTTGCAATTCTTTCTGTACTTAGGAACCTCATTTGCCATTGTTCTAATGCCTATGGACCACATTTGCATTTGTTCTTATACTTAGGAAGCTCATTTGCCCTTGTTCTTGTGCAAAGCAACGTGATCTACACAAGTTCTTGTGCTTAACAACCTATTTTGTCGTTGTTATTGCGCTTGGCAACATAATTTATCCTTGATCTTGTGCTTATGAACCTCATTTGCATTTGTTCTTGTGCTTAGGAACCATATTTCCCGTTGTTTATGTGCTTAACAAGCTGAATTGGCGTTGTTCATGTGCTTACAAACCTTTTTTGCCCTTGTTCTAGTGGCTATGAACCTCTTGCATTTGTTCTTGTACTTAGGAAACTCATTTGCCATTGTTCTAGTGCCTATGAACCTCGGTTGCATTTGTTCTTGTGCTTAGGAACCTCATTTGCCCTTGTTTGTGTGCTTAATAACCTCAATTGGCGTTGTTCGTGTGCTTAACAACCTTAATTGGCGTTGTTCATGTGCTTATGAACATCATTTGCAGTTGTTCTTGTCTTGAGGAAAACCTCATTTGCCCTTGTTCGTGTGCATAACCTCAATTGTCGTTGTTCATATTATTCTTAACCACTTTTGCCCATGTTCTTGTGCTTGGCAACATGATTTACACTTGTTCTTGTGCTTAACAACCTCATTTCTGGTTGTTCTTGCGATAATTAGTCGTTGTTCTTGTGCTTAGAAACTTCATTTGCCCTTGTTTGTGTGCTTAATACGGAAGTAATTAATATATTTCTGTACCGTACAGGCTTATTCAAGAATGCCGCAAACCATCCAACCTCGTTTACTTACTAATTTCATTAGATTTATTATAGATGGATATTCATTATTCCAATATAAATTGCCTCAAATTGCGTTGTTCATGTGCTTACCAACCTCTTTTGCCCTTGTTCTAGTGCCAATGAACCTCATTTGCATTTGTTCTTGTACTTAGGAACCTCATGTGCCATTGTTTTAGTGCCTAGGGATCTCGTTTGCATTTGTTATTATGCTTAGGAACCTCATTTGTCCTTGTTCTTGTGCATAGCAACATCATCTACACATGTTCTTGTGCTTAACAACCTCTTTTGTCATTCTTATTGAGTTTTGCAACATAATTTACCCTTGATCTTGTGCTTATGAACCTCATTTGCATTTGTTCTTGTGCTTAATAACCTCAATTGGCCTTGTTTGTGTGCTTAATAACCTCAATTGGCGTTGTTCGTGTGCTTAACAACCTCAATTGGCGTTGTTCATGTGCTTATGAACATCATTTGCAGTTGTTCTTGTATTGCGGAACCTCATTTGTCCTTGTTCGTGTGCATAACCTCAATTGTCGTTGTTCATATTCTTCTTAACCACTTTTGCCCATGTTCTTGTGCTTGGCAACATGATTTACACTTGTTCTTGTGCTTAACAACCTCAATTGTCGTTGTTCTTGCGATTTGCAACATAATTAGCCGTTGTTCTTGTGCTTAGGAATTTCATTTGCCCTTGTTTGTGTCCTTAACAGCCTCAAATTGCATTGTTCATGCGCTTACCAACCTCTTTTGCCCTTGTTCTAGTGCCTATGAACCTCGTTTGCATTTGTTCTTTTACTTAGGAACCACATGTGCCATTGTTCTAGTGCTTATGGACCTCGTTTGCATTTGTTCTTATGCTTAGGAACCTTATTTGCCCTTGTTCTTGTGCATAGCAACATGATCTACACATGTTCTTGTGCTTAACAACCTCTTTTGTCGTTCTTATTGAGCTTTGCAACATAATTTACCCTTGATCTTGTGCTTATGAACCTCATTTCCATTTGTTCTTGTGCTTGGGAACCTCATTTGCCCTTGTTTATGTGCTTAACAAGCTGAATTGGCGTTGTTCATGTCCTTACAAACCTTTTTTGCCCTTGTTCTAGTGACTATGAACCTCTTTTGCATTTGTTCTTGTACTTAGGAAACTCACTTGCCATTGTTCTAGTGCTTATGAACCTCGTTTCCATTTGTTCTAGTGCTTAGGGACCGCATTTGCTCTTGTTTGTGTGCTTAACAATCTCAATTGACGTTATTCGTATGCTTATGAACTTCATTTCCAGTTGGTCTTGTGTTGAGGAACCTCATTTGCCCATGTTCGTGTGCATCACCTCAATTGACGTTGTTCATATTTTTCTTAACATCTTTTGCCCCTGTTCTTGTGCATGGCAACATCATTTACACTTGTTCTTTTGCTTAACAACCTCATTTTTCGTTGTTCTTGCAATTTGCAACATAATTTGCCCTTGTTCTTATTCTTAGGAACTTCATTTGCCCTTGTTTGTGTGCTTAACAACCTCAATTAGCGTTGTTCGTGTGCTTACCAACCTCTTTTGCCCTTGTTCTAGCGCCCATGAACCTCGTTTTGTTCTTGTGTTTAGGAACCTCATTTACCCTTGTTTGTGTGCTTAACAACCTCAATTAGCATTGTTCGTGTGCTTAACAACCTCAATTGGCGTTGTTCGTGTCCTTATGAACTTCATTTGCAGTTGTTCTTGTGTTGAGGAACATCATTTGCCCTTGTTCATGTGCATAACCTCAATTGTTATTGTTCATATGCCTCTTAACCTTCTTTGCCCATGTTCTTGTGCTTGGCAATATCCTTTACACTTGTTCTTGTGCATAACAACCTCATTTGTCGTTGTTCTTGCGATTTGCAACATAATTTGTCCTTGTTCTTGTGGATTGGATCCTCATTTGCCCTTGTTTGTGTGCTTAACAACCTCAATTGGCGTTGTTCATTTCCTTACCCATTTCTTTTACCCTTGTTCTTGTGCCTATGAACCTCGTTTGCATTTGTTCTAGTACTTAGGAACCTCATGTGCCATTATTATAGTGCCTATGGACCTCGTTTGCATTTGTTCTTATGCTTACGAACCTCATCTGCCCTTGTTCTTGTGCATAGCAACATCATCTACTCATGCCCTTGTGCTTAACAACCATTATTATAGTGCCTATGGACCTCGTTTGCATTTGTTCTTGTGCTTAGAAACCTCATTTGCCCTTGTTGATGTGCTTAACAAGCTGAATTGGCGTTGTTCATGTGCTTACAAACCTTTTTTGCCCTTGTTCTAGTGCCAATGAACGTCTTTTGCATTTGTTCTTGTACTTAGGAAACTCATTTTCCATTGTTCTAGTGCCTATGAACCTCGTTTGCATTTGTTCTTGTGCGAACCTCATTTGCCCTTGTTTGTGTGCTTAACAACTCAATTGGCAATGTTCGTGTGCTTATGAACTTCATTTGCAGTTGTTCTTGTGTTGAGGAACCTCATTTGCCATTGTTCGTGTGCCTAACCTCAATTGCTGTTGTTCATATTCTTCTTAACATTTTTTGCGCATGTTCTTGCGCTTGGCAACATCATTTACACTTGTTCTTGTGCTTAACAACCTCATTTGTCGTTGTTCTTGCGATTTGCAACATAATTAGCCATCGTTCTTGTGCTTAGGAATCTCATTTGCCCTTGTTTGTGTGCTTAACAACCTCAATTGCCGTTGTTCGTGTGCTTACCAACCTCTTTTGCCCTTGTTCTAGCGCCTATGAACCTCGTTTGCATTTGTTCTTGTGCTTAGGAACCTCATTTGCCCTTGTTTGTGTGCTTAACAACCTCAATCGGCATTGTTCGTGTGCTTATGAACTTCATTTGCAGTTGTTCTTGTACTTAGGAAACTCATTTGCCATTGTTCTAGTGCCTATGAACCTCGTTTGCATTTGTTATTGTGCTTAGGAACCTCATTTGCCCTTGTTTGTGTGCTTAACAACCTCAATTGCCGTTGTTTGTGTGCTAAACAACCTCAATTGTCGTTGTTCGTGTGCTTATGAACTTCATTTGCAGTTGTTCTTGTGTTGAGGAACCTCATTTGCCATTGTTTGTGTGCATAACCTCAATTGCTGTTGTTCATATTCTTCTTAACCTCTTTTGCCCATGTTCTTGTGCTTGGTAACATCATTTACACTTGTTCTTGTGCTTAACAACCTCATCTGTCGTTGTTCTTGCGATTTGCAACATAATTAGCCCTTGTTCTTGTGCTTATGAACTTCATTTGCCCTTGTCTGTGTGCTTAACAGCCTCAATTGGCGTTGTTCATGTGCTTACCAACCTCTTTTCCTCTTGTTCTAGTGCCTATGAACCTCGTTTGCATTTGTTCTTGTACTTAGGAACCTCATTTGCCATTGTTCTAGTGCCCATGAACCTCGTTTGCATTTGTTCTTGTGTTTAGGAACCTCATTTACCCTTGTTTGTGTGCTTAACAACCTCAATTGGCGTTGTTCGTGTGCTTATGAACTTCATTTGCAGTTGTTCTTTTGCTAAAGAACATCATTTGCCCTTGTTTATGTGCATAACCTCAATGGTCATTGTTCAAATGCTTCTAAACCTCTTTTGCCCATGTTCTTATGCTTGGCAACATCACATTTGTTCTTGTGCTTAACAACCTCATTTGTCGTTGTTCTTGCTATTTGCAACATAATTAACCCTTGTTCTTGTGCTTAGAAACTTCATTTGTCCTTGTTTGTGTGCTTAACAGCCTCAATTAGCGTTGTTCATGTGCTTACCAACCTCTTTTGCCCATGTTCTAGTGCCTATGAACCTCGTTTGCATTCGTTTTTGTACTTAGGAACCTCATTTGCCATTGTTCTAGTGCCTATGAACCTCATTTACATCTGTTCATGTGTTTAGAAACCTCATTTGCCCTTATTCTTGTGCTTAGCAACATCATTTACTCATGTTTTTGTGTTTAACAACCTCTTTTGTTGTTGTTATTGCGCTATGCAACATAATTTGCACTTGATTTTGTGCTGCTGATCCTTCTTGTACTTAGGAACCACATTTGCCCTTGTTTGTGTGCTTAACAACCTTAATTGGCGTTATTCGTGTGCTTAATAACCTCTTTTGTCCTTGATCTTGTGCTTAGGAACCTCATTTGCATCTGGTCATGTGCTTAGCAACATCATTTGCCCTCGCTCATGTGCTTAGCAACATTATTTACACTTGCTCTTGTGCTTACCAACCTCATATGTCGTTCTTATTGCGCTTTCCAACATAATTTGTCCTTGATCTTGTGCTAGTAAACCTCATTTGCATTTGTTCTTGTGTTTAGGAACCTCATTTGCCTTTGTTTGTCTGCTTAACAACCTTAATTGGCGTTGTTCGTGTGCTTAACAACCTCTTTTGCCCTTACTCTTGTGCGTATGAACCTCATTTGCAATTGTTCTAGTGCTTAGGAACATCATTTGCCCTTGTTCATGTGCTTAGCAACATCATTTACACATGTTCTTGTGCTTAACAACCTCTTTTGTCGTTGTTATTTGGCTTTGCAACATAATTTGCCCTTGATCTTGTGCTTATGAACCCCACTTGCATTTGTTCTTGTGCTTAGGAAACTCATTTGCCCTTGTTGGTGTGCTTAACAAGCTGAATTGGCATTGTTCATATGCTTACCAACCCCTTTTGCCCTTGTTCTAGTGCCTATGAACCTCGTTTGTACTTGTTCTTTTACTTAGGAAACTCATTTTCCATTGTTCTCGTGACTATGAATCTCGTTTGCATTTGTTCTTATGCTTTGGAAACTCATTTTCCCTTTTTGTGTGCTTAACAAACTCAATTGGTGTTGTTCGTGTGCTTAACCATCTCAGTTGGCATTGTTCGTGCACTTATGAACTTCATTTGCTGTGGTTCTTGTGTTGAGGAACCTCATTTACCCTTGTTCGTGTGCATAACCTCAATTGTCGTTGTTTACATACTTCTTAATCTCTTTTGCGCATATTCTTGTGCTTGGCAACATCATTTACACTTGTTATTGTGCTTAACAACCTCATTTGTCGTTGTTCTTGCAATTTGCAACATAATTTGCCTTTGTTCTTGTGCTTAGGAACCTCATTTGCCCTTGTTTGTGTGCTTAACAGCCTCAATTGGCATTGTTCTTGTGCTTACCAACATCTTTTGCCCTAGTTCTTGTGCCTATGAACCTCGTTTGCATTCGTTCTTGTACTTAGGAACCTCATTTGCCATTGTTCTAGTGCTTATGAACCTCGTTTGCATTTGTTCTTGTGCGTAGGAATCTCATTTGCCCTTGTTCTTGTGCTTAGCAACATCATTTACACATGTTCTTGTCCTTAACAACCTCTTTTGTCGTTGTTATTACGCTTTGGAACATAATTTGCCCTTGATCTTGTGCTTATGAACCACATTTGCATTTGTTCTGGTGCTTAGGAACCTCATTTGCTCTTGTTCATGTGTTTTGCAATATCATTTACACTTGTTCTTGTGCTTAACAACCTCATTTGTTGTTGTTACTGCGCTTTGAAACATAATTTGTCCTTGATTTTATGCTTGTGAACCTCATTTCCATTTGTTCTTGTGCTTAGGAACCTCATTTGCCCTTGGTTGTGTGCTTATGAACCTCATTTGGCGTTGTTCGTGTGCTTAACAACCTCTTTTACCCTTGATATTGTGCTTATGAACTTAATTGCACTTCTTCTTGTGCTGAGGAACCAAATTTGCCCTTGTTCGTGTGCATAACCTCAATTGTCGTTGTTCATATGCTTCTTAACCTCTTTTGCCCATGATCTTTTGCTTGGCAACATCATTTACACTTGTTATTGTGCTTAACAACCTCATTTCTCGTTGTTCTTGCGATTTGCAACATAATTTGCCCTTGTTCTTGTGCTTAACAACCTCATTTGTCGTTGTTCTTGTAATTTGCAACATAATTTGCCCTTGTTCTTATTCTTAGGAACCTCATTTGCCCTTGTTTGTGTGCTTAACAACCTCAATTGGCGTTGTTCATGTGCTTACCAACCTCTTTTGCCCTTGTTCTAGCGCCTATGAACCTCGTTTGCATTTGTTCTTGCGCTTAGAAACCTCATTTGCCCTTGTTTGTATGCTTAACAACCTCAATTGGCGTTGTTCGTGTCTTTATGAACTTCATTTGCAGTTGTTCTTGTGTTGAGGAACGTCATTTGCCCTTGTTCGTGTGCATAACCTCAATTGTCATTGTTCATATGCTTCTTAACCTTTTTTGCCCATGTTCTTGTGCTTGGCAATATCCTTTACACTTGTTCTTGTGCTTAACAACCTCAATTGTCGTTGTTCTTGCGATTTGCAACATAATTTGTCCTTGTTCTTGTGCATTGGATCATCATTTGCTCTTGTTTGTGTCCTTAACAACCTCAATTTGCGTTGTTCATGTGCTTACCAACATTTTTTGCCCTTGTTCTAGTGCCTATGAATCTCGTTTGTATTTATTCTGGTACTTTGGAACCACATTTTCTATTGTTCTAGTGCCTATAAACCTCGTTTGCATTTGTTCTTGTGCTTAGGAACCTCATTTGCCATTGTTCTTGTGGTTAGCAAAATCATTTACACATGTTTTTGTGCTTAACAACCTGTTTTGTCGTTGTTATTGTGTTTTG